>CM076580.1:1301956135-1302099555 GCA_034641835.2 Pinus albicaulis | reverse complement strand
GTCAAAAATATACAACTGTAATATAAATGTCAAATATCAGCTGGTGGTACATCATCAATAGTAGTACTAGTCGAGGCCTACTTAGTCAATTGTGTAGCCTCGACAAGCTCAGATAGATGTCAATCATCACGTGCCTGTTGAACTGGTGGTGCCTCATGTTGATCAGGATCAACCGTCGGCTGCTCATGATGACTCGACATGGTCAACGGTCCAGCCTACTGATGTTCATGAGTACTGCTGGATGCTTCAGGTTTTTGACTCAACGTGGATGGTCCAGCCTGCTCTCCATCATGACTGTTGGTTGATGTTGCAGGCTTCTCACCTATGGCACGAGGTGAACGATGATCACTCCCCTGATCGTGATCATCGGATGATGCGTTGATGTTGGACTGTCGACGTACTACGTCTCGACCACGCCTACATCGAAGGGCCCTCCTCAACTGCGTAACTAAGCTCGTAGCTCCTATGACATGCTACATCAAGGCGAACATGTCACGCGGCATGCCTCTCCACATCTGTACCAGCCTAGCATCGGCCGAACTCCCACCTCCACAGAAAGTGCACAGAGTTGGTCGCCCAACTCCATCCTCAATCTATTATGAGGCCTACGCCTAGCAAAATGCAGTACCGGCGCACCATGAGGACCAAGTCTGTATACATCAACCTGATCTTTGGCATCTGCCATACCCTGATCTTCATCAAGATCTACACCTTGATCATTTGGTGGTGGTGGCATCTCAACGCCAAAAAATGACCCAATTGCTGTAAAATATATATAATTACACAACAATAATTAGACAATTTCATTAAAAAATTTAATAGAAACAAGTTAAAGAACATGTTAGAATAAATTTAAATAAAAAAAATAATATTACCTCTATCATCCGGCGGCTCATCATATGTGAAGAGGATGTTGGCACACCCTTGCCAATCCAAACCAGCATATGGATAGGGGACTGGAACGAAGGGATGTTCATCAACACTGGCTAGCAACTCCAGTGCATCATGTGATATCCTCGCAGAAAACTCTGACTCACCCCTCTTGGGCATCATCTATCCCCACATCTGCATCCGTACATGTGGCATCAGCCTGCGAGGCTCCTGAACAAAAGTAAGCCTCATCTCTATAAACCTCTCAAAAAATAAACAGAATAGCTCTAAAGAAAAAGGGAAGTTCATAGGGGGTGCTCGAGCTACTATTGTTTAATTCAGTATGTTATCCAACTCATTCGCTAAATTTTTCAATTAAGAGAACAATCTTGAATTTATGAAATTTGTGGGGAAATAGGAAGTACAAGAAACATTACAAAGCTTCCAAAGTGATAAAAGTTCGAGGCTAGATGGCCTCACTACGAAATTACTTAAGGGTGTTGTGGATCTATAGAATATGATCTTAGAAGGGTGGTGGAGGCTAGCATAACTAGTAACAGAATGTCAATATCCTTCAACACTACCTTTATAATTTTGATTCCAAATAAGATAACTTGACATCTTTTGAAAAAATCATGCCAATATCCATATGCAATTGTACCTACAAAATCATCACAAAAGTCATTTATGAAAGACCTAAAAGGGTATTATCAAAAAAAAATCGGAAAGTAGTTTGGGTTCCTAAAAGGAAGATAAATTAGTGAGGAAGTGAAGATGGCATGGGAAATCCTTCACTTGATCAAGGTTAGAAGTCAAAGAGCACCACTCATTAAAATGGACCTCTCCAAAGCTGATAATAGAGTAATTTGGCTTTGCCTAAGATTGATGCTTATTCATTTGGGCTTTTGTCATGAACTTGTGGTTTGAGCGATGATTTTCATTACCTCAATGTCATTTTCCATCTTAATTGATGGGGTTGCATCCCTCTTATTTAGACTAGGTAGGGTCTTGAGGCGAGAATACCACTATGTCTTCCCCTTTTCCTTTCCATAGATGAAGGTACAAATAGGCTAATAAAAGAGGTTGTAGTAATACACCTTATTTGTGGATGATATTCTAGCTTTTTCTAAGGTACCATAATAATTATGGAGAAATTTAGAATCATTTTGTGGTTATTTTGTAAAATTTCTAGTATTGTTATACATTTTGACAAATCCACTATTTTCATGTGGAATTTCATTGAACAATAATATGGCCATTTATCCCAATTGTTTTGCTATTAGGTGATTGATTTAGGCTAGGAATTAAAGCACTTCAAAGTTTCCACTTAAACCCTAATTTGTTTAAAAAAATATGTCTCACAATGGATGATTGCTAATGTGGAAAAGAGAGATTAAATACCTAGGAAAATTAATGGATCTCTCTAGGCAAGGTAACCTAGTTCTTGTTAAGGATGTATTAGAAGAAATATAAATATATTATATTTCACTGGCATGGGATCTGAAGGGTATGTTGGAGACCATTAATAAATTGTGCTACAAAATTATTTTATCAAGAGACCAAAAAAGAAAGATATTGTATTGGATTTCTAGACAAGCTTGGTTGTTCTAGAGGCTAGTAGAGGATGGGGCTGAAAACCCTCTTTCTCTTCTCTAAAGCTCTAGGTACAAAATATATTTTAAATGTTTTATAGGGAAGAGGACTATGGGTCCAAGTAACTAGTGCAAAATCTATTGCCCCAATAATGGTAGAGGACTAGGTAAGAAACCCAAATAAACAACTACATGACGCCTCAATTATTTGGAAAACTGTGAATTTATCCCTTCATTTGGTGGCTAAATGGTGGTTTTGGAAGGTGAGAAAAGGTGAGAAAATTCAAATTGACCTTTAACCTTGGATAGGTAGTAAAGTTTTACATGGGTTGTCTCCTTGGTTGATTTTAGATCTTAGAAGTAAATGATTTTACATGTTTAAACAAATTGTAAATTGGGGGAGAGATATACAAAATAGCAACAACAATGGTTCACTAGGGAGGAGATGGGATTGAGAAAATAATTTAATGAAGGCTATAATGTTTATATAGAGGTTTTAATAAATATTTTATTTGGTAACTCAATCTCAGTGGACATATGTGCTTAATCTAGGCTATAGAGCACTTGTTAAGGAAGGTATTGAGGATTGATAAACTTTTTGGTGGAGAATTATTTGGAAACTAAAGGGTCCCTCCAAAATTAAAATATCCATGTGGTTGATTTGAAAAAATAAGGGTACTACATGGGGGACTCTTCATAAATATAAATTTAATGGCCTAGGTTGGTGCAGTGTATTCAACAAGCATATGAAACCATTGAACATCTAATCACAACATTTCCATTACTGAAGAGGTATAGAAATAATTGGAAGGCATGATAGGACTAAAAAATGTATGGGAAGGAGGAGATATAAAAGAAGCCATTAGTTAGTATTCCAAAAAGGACACCAAGGGGATCAACGCCCTACCTTCAGCATAGCTTGGGGAATGTGGCTAGCTAGGAATCTAAGCTTATTTGAAGGAACTCGAATGTGTTATTAAGTCTCTAAATATCTAAAATTATTGCCTACAAGAGGAGGAAAAACAATCCAAACATCAAATTAAAGAAGAGGTAATGAACTATGCTCTTACATATGCTTACATTGATGGAGATTTATGAGGAAATCCTCTCAAAGGAGGTGTAAGAGGAATTTTAAATCTCTCCTACACTCACCATATATCCTTAAAATTAGGTATTTTCCAGGAAATTAATAACTTCCTTGATATAATGGCATTTAAATTACTTCTTCAATTGACCCAAGAATATGGGATCCAACAAATTGAAATTTTTAGTGACACTCTTTGGTCATGAAATGGATTAAAAAGGGAGCTCACATATATCTTTGTCTCACGTATACAGGGACAAGAACAACATAGTGGATGGAATTTCAAAAACTAGATTGGGAATGAGAGAGCCAGATCACTTCCATACTACAGAATGAACACTCCATAAAATTATACGTACACCTTGGATATAATGAAACACTTGTATTTATTTTGAATGAGGATTAATTACAAATTCATGTTTAAAAGATTTAATTATTTATGTAATATTTTGAGAAATAATATAGCTTTTTGATATAGGTAATTGTTTATGCATTTTTTTTCCAAAAGAAACAACCTTTTGTTATATGTATAGTGGTATGCAAATACAAAAAGCATTTTTCTAGAAACTGAGATTTAACACTTTTTTCAATGCGATATATGAGAATTTAGTTTGAATGTGATATATGTAGAAATTATACCAATGGATTCAATCCAATCTTGTGATGTACTAAAACAAGATATTGAATCCTTCTACAATATTTGCGGAATATAAAACATGATCGCTCAATCACATGCAAGTAAGATAAGGAAGTAAATCAATCTCACAACACAAGTTATTCTTGGGGAAAGCAACTGCTCAAAACCCCTCTATCATATATTATATAAATTCAAGGAATCATGAAACAATATAATGCATTCTTGCTCACAAGAGTCTCTTGCGCTCTACCAATCGTCTCACACTGATCTAGGAAAAATTGGAAAAACATTTAGCCAATTCCTGGCCTTCCTCCAACCTACCTTGCTCACGCAATTCCTAGAGAAAAAAAATCCCTATTAAATAGTAATTTCATCCTTCCTTGATTGCGCAATCCATCATGGTCTTCCTATGACTTTATAATTGCACCCAGGAAATTTGTTAATAATACAACTGATATTTATGTTCCCTTTAACCTTTGTCTCAACTAGATCTTCATCAGAACTGACATGCATGAAGCTATTAATAGTGAATCATCAGTTATCTGATTGAGCACTACTTGTGAATTAAATCTAATTTAATTCATTGGACCTCTCACTAATTCTTCACTCACTTAGAACTAGTTAAACTAATTTTAACTCAATTAATTTGAGTTAACTTATTACACTCACACCACACTAGTGATACAACTACAAATGGATCCCCAAATTTTAGAACACTCTATATGCCTCATCTTAGACCCTCAACTCAAATTTCTTGAGCTAACTCAATTTTCATGACTTAGTTAACTAATACAAGTTGTTATGAGATGAAATTACAATTTATTGTCCAATTTATTTAAGGGAAAAATAAATTAGACGCCCACATTTAGCACTAATGTGTAACCAAATTCCTCACCAATGTGTGACTGGAATCCCACATTAGTATGTGGTGCATTTTCTTGTTGAATTTCAACACTCCCTCTCAAAAAGAAAGGGATTATCAGCTACCCTGATTCTACCTCTATGGTATTCGAATTTTCTCTTTTCCAATGCCTTCGTCAAGATGTTTGCATCCTGATCCCCCGTGGGAATTTACTGTAACAACATAATGCACCTCTTAACACATTCTCTGAGATGGTGGTACCAAATATCAATATGCTTGGACCTGTCATGGAATACTAGATTAACCGATAGTTTTATGCAACTTTTTTTATCACAATGTATCACCGTCAAATCCATCTGATGAAAAAACAAACCAACAAGTGTCTTCCTCATCCAAATGGCCTCGCATGCAGCCTGAATAGTTGTCATGTACTCTGCCTCTGCTGAACTGAATGCAATTGATCTTTGTTTTTTGTTGTACCAAGAAACTATTATTGATCTTATGATGAAGATTCCCCCTGATGTGCTCACTTATCTAATGGACTGCCTGCCCAATCTACATCGATGAAGCCTTGAAGCTTCACTCCCTCTATTCATTTGTACCATAATCCATACTCTGTAGTGCCCCTGAGATATCTCAAAAACTGCTTCCCCTCCTTCCAAAATAGCTTGGTAGGCTTAACCATAGCTTGACTAAGCTGGTTAACTGTGTAGCACATGTCTAGTCATGTTTTCACCAAATACATAAGTGAACCCAAAAGCTGCCTATAGACATTAGAATCCACTACCTCACCTAAAGTAGCATCCTCCTTCCTCTAGTTTCCTGCAAGAGGAGACTCTATGGTTTTTTTTACCTCCATGTGGAACTTCCTCAGAATATCCTTGGCATACTTTCCTTAAGATACAAATATCTCCCCATCTCTTTGCCATATTTCCAAACCAAGGAAATAGTGCAAGAGCCCCATGTCCTTCATCTCAAATTCTCTTGCAAGCTCGTCTTTGCAAGAAGTTATGAGCTGCTCATCACCTATCAGTATCAGATCATCTACATAAAGTACAATAATCAAAAGCTTACCATCAACCACAATATGATATAGGTTCACATCTGCTTCACTCTTTTTGAAGCCCAACCCGGTGAAATAGTTGTCGATCATGGTGTACCAACCACGAGGTGCTTGCTTCAACCCATACAATGCTCACTTTAGTCTGCACACATGTGGCTCTCTTTCTAAGGTCTCAAAACCTTATGGTTGTTCAATGTACACTTCTTCCTCAATAACTCCATTGAGAAAGGTTGTATTTACATCCATCTAATGTATCTGTCATCCCATATGCACTGAGAGTGCAAAGAGGGATATAATTGATGAGTACCTTGCAACTGATGCAAAGGTATCCTCATAGTCAATCCCTTCTACCTGTGAGAATCTATTGCCACAAATCTAGCCTTTTATTTATCCAAACTCCCATTTTTTGCTTGCTTCACCTTATAAATCCACCTAGATCCAACCACTGACTTCCCCACTTGTCTTGGGACCACTTCCCATGCATTGTTTCTGATAATCGAGTCATACTCCTCAACCATGGCATCAACCCATACCCGCTGATGCATTTCTTCCTCAAAATAGGATGGTTCTATCACAATACGTTTTCTCATAAGAGCCATGTCTCTAGTATACCTGTTTGGGGACCTTCTCTGCCTGTGTTGTGATGTAGGTGCACCTACATTCTCTATCGCAACTAGCATTGATCTGTCAGCCTCTCTAGTGTGCTTCCTTCCACTTCTAGTAGATGGCTCTGTATGAGTGGTTTCTACCACTCTCTATTCCTATTCTTGTGGTTGCTCCACATCTTGAGGTTCATACTTTGGAACTAAGAGTTCATCTTCTACATGCAAGTCAAACTCTCTCTCAAGGGACAATCGCATGGCTTTCTCCTCATCAAATTTTACATCTCTCCTAACAAATTTAATCCTGTGTGTTGGAAAATACACCCAATATTTGTGGAGAGTATCTGTGTACCCAAAAAATATCCCAACCTCTATTTTTGGTTCTAACTTCTTCCTGGAATATTTGGTCGCATGGAAATAAACAGATGAGCCAAAAATTTTAAAATATGAACATATGGTTTCTTACCTGAAAAATCCTCCTCTGGTGTACTCATGCTAAGTATTTGATGAGGACTACGGTTCTACACAAATATCGTTATGTGGCATGCCTCTGCCCATAGATGCAATGATAGGCCCTGATCATGTAACATAGCTCGTGTTTCTCCCACAATTGTTATGTTCTTTCTTTTTGCAACCCCATTCTGTTGTGGGTTAAGGTGCAATCAATTCTGTTTGAATTCCTTCTTTGGCACAGAAGTTCTCGAATTCATTAGAGATATACTCACCACCATTGTTGATTCTTAGAGCCTTCACCTTATTCATTGTATCTTTCTCTATTAGTGCTTTGAACCACCTTTGAACTCACAAAACTTGGAGAACGCATGATCTTTCTTCTGCATGAAGAAAATCCATCACTTTCTAGAAAATTCATCAACAAAAATCACATAATACATGTGCTTTGTTGTGGAATCAATTGAGAATGGTCCACACATGTCTAAGTGGACTCTCTCAAGGATTTTCACTGATCGATTCTCCTTCTCGTGAAAGGTGGCCTTTGTATACTTCCCCATATTACAACCTTTGCATGTCTCTCTCTACGCAAGTGTACCCTTTGGAAGCCTTCTAGAAATATGGTGCATGATCCTCAAATCATTGTCGTGTAGATGACCCAACATCCTGTGTCATAACTCACCGGTATCCCAGATCACCACCTCATCTGCTTTACTGCTCAATGTTTCACAAATATCTACATCAAGTTTGTAGAGGTTCTTCACACGAAACCCAATCTTCTTTACCTGTCCTATGGCTTTGTGACGAATGAATGCCTTTCCTTCACTGAAAACCACACCATATCCAAGATCCTCCAAGATAGAAACTAAAACTAAATTATTTTTCAAACCTGGTACATGCATGACATATTTTAATATGAAAGGTTTACCTGACTCTCTACGGAAAGTAAATGTACCAATCCTGGTAGCACTATACCTCCCGTCATCACCCATCTCGATGTGCATCTAAAGATCATTCTCCTCCAAGCCACTAAAGAGTTCTTTGTTGCTAGTCACGTGGAAATATGCTCCACTATCCAAGTACCACATAGATCCCATAACAGTTGACACCATGCATGCGATGAGAGAGACTTCCAACTCAAACTGTGAGGCCAAAGCTTCACCAGTTGCAACTCCCAGACCCTTCTTGTTGTTCTTCTTCTTTTGTGGACAATTTGTGGCATGGTGTCCATGATCATGATAGTTGAAACATTTCACCTTTGACATGTCTCATTTCTTGCATTCTTTTCCGATCTCCAATTTGGAATGGAATTTCTTCCCTTTCCCCTTCTTTGCCTTGCCATTTAAGGCACAATTTTCCTTGTCATCAGTCTTGGATGAGGATCGATCCCTGGTATTCCGTTGAATCTCTTCTTGTACCAAATACGACCATAGTCTCTCCCACTTTTGTAACTTCTCTCTCTCATTCGCAGAGTCTTGGTAACTATGCCAGCTCTTGGGAAGGCCTAGAAGTGTTAAGCTCACCAATTCATCATTAGCCACAGTAATCCCAACACTTTCAAGCTCATCTCGACATTGAGTGAACTTGGTCAATTATTTATGGATTGTGTCGCCCTTCTTGATTGTGATTTTCCTGAGCTTTTCCTTGAGTGCCAATTTCCTATGGTCACTGCTACTTTGAAACAGATCTGTCAAGGCCTTCCACATAGCATATGGAGTTGCCTTTCCATGGAGACTCAAGACAATATGATCTCGAACTCCCTCTAATAATATCTTCCTCACCTTTGCAACATTATTCCTCCATGCAATATAGTTCGAATATCCCTCGGGTGCATATTCGAGTCTCAAGCCAATGAAAGACATCATGGTCAAATGTTAGGTACCAAAGAATGAATCTGCAAATTTGAATCATGTTCAACACAAACTCATTTTTTCTCTTCTATTATGATTCTTGACACTTTGATACCATGTAGAAATTATACCAATGGATTCAATCCGATCTTGTGATGTACTAAAACAAAGTATTGAATCCTTCTACAATATTTGCGGAATATAAAACATGATCGCTCAATCACATTCAAGTAAGAGAAAGAAGTAAATCAATCGCACAACACAAGATATTCTTGGGGAAAGAAACTGCTCAAAACCACTCTATCATATATTGTATAAAGTCAAGGAATCATGAAACAATACAATGCATTCTTGCTCGCAAGAATCTCCTGCGCTCTACCAATCGTCTCACATTGATCTAGGCAAAATTGGACAAACACTTAGCCAATTCCTTGCCTTTCTCCAGCCTACCTTGCTCACGCAATTCCTAGATAAATAAATCCCTATTAAATAGGAATTTCAGCCTTCCTTGATTGCGCAATCCATCATGGTCTTCTTGTGACTTTATAATTGCAACCAGGCAATTTTCTAATAATACAACTAATAGTTATGTTCCCTTTAGCCTATGTCTCAATTGGGTCTTCATCACAACTGACATGCATGCAACTATTAATAGTGAATCATCAATTATATGATTGATCACTGCTTGTGAATTACATCTAATTTAATTCACTAGACCTCTCACTAATTCTTCACTCAGTTAGAACTAGTTAAACTGATTTTAACCTAATTAATTTGAGTTAACTATCACACCACACTAGTGCTACAACTGCAACTGGACTCCAAAAATATTAGAATAATTGAACTAGTAACTTCACATCAAAGAGTGCCTTAACATAACACCTCATCACCATCTATCCAAAACCACATAGACTTGAAAACTTATATATTATACTAATTATTATAATTGGATTATAACAAGAGCTTCATAGTGACAATATCACTATTTTTTTTTTTGTATAAATGTATTTTGTGTTTGTAGTTTTAGTTTGTGAACTTGATGAAACAATGATTTTTTTAATTCTTGTATTTAACTTACTCACCTAATCTTCTAACCTCTGAAACATCATCTACTAACCTCCAGAACATCCAGTTGACATCTCTACAACACCCAAATTCTCTTTAAACCTAATATAGCCATAATTTAACATTGTCTTGAATATTTCCCTAATTCGCACGTTATGCAGAATTAAGGAATATACCATTGACTCAAAAAGATTTTTCTTAAAACAATAATATCCTGGTGCTCGAATTAAATTAAATCTGTTACGTGAACATCTTTATTTTTACTATAAAATAAAATAAAAATAATTAAAAGAAAGATTAATCCACGGAATCCTGTCCGATAATAATATTTAATATTAAGTCAAGTTGCCTTAGTTTTTCACTTCCCATGGAGATGTTTACTTATATTTCACAAAACGATGGTTATGGTGGTGGTATACATTAGTAAATAGAGCCCACGGTACATTCCTGAATCACGTTTTGCTCATGTGACGAACTATTAAACATTAGACTTTCATGCAACAATGGCGGACAGATGTTAATGAGAATAAAATGAGTGGTGGTTTCTTCTTGTTTTTTCGTCACATGGTGGGGAGAATTTAAAGTAGGACATTGGCCGCTTTTGTATCTGACACAATATGGAACGTCGTCAAAACATTTCCTGGATACATGGCAACATGTAAAAACAAAAAATCTCAGTCTACAAATTAAATTAAATGAAATGATATCTCAATTCATAATCACGACAGCCAAAAATATCAGAAAGAACGTGAAAACCCTAAGCATAGATACCTACATCCATATGTGTTCTCAAAATAAAAATTAAATGGTAATTGGATCAGATTTGCAACAAAATTCTTACAGGAAGATTCTGTGGATGTGGATGCATACAATGATCACGAAAAGATGGTGAGAGTACCAAAAGGCATTGAAACCGCGGTGGAAACCATTTCACAAAACTGTTGACGAAGAGCTACAGGACAACCTACAGGCCGAATAATGGGCCCTAGGATATTGGAACCTCACCTTGCACTTGTCTGCCAGTTACTTAATTTTGTAAAAAATTAGGTACACTCAATCATACATGTCACTAAGGGTAATGACATCATAATAATAATAATAATAATTAATCTGTTTATTTTATTTAAATTATAATCTCATTTTAGTAATATTTATTATTATATTTTGTATAATTTATTATATATAATGGTAAATACTAGTAACTTAGAGATTTTATGTGAATATATTTTTTAAATGATATGAAAGGAAATTGAAATTTTTGATCTAGGAATATTTTTTTATTGATTAAATATATATATTAAATATTAATATAGTTTAATTAGATTACATCCTTGGTCGTGGACGGTGTCACATTTATTTGAGCATTAAAAATTATCAAAATCATTAAATATGAAGTTGTAATTTCAAAAAAAATGTTTGATTGGATTTCGTGGAAAATTGGAACAAGTCTTTATCATATAGCATTGAGTTTTTTTCATTATAAATATACCTATGCGTGATCAGGGCTCGAGTTAAATAAAGGCATCATATAATTTGTGTAGACTTATTAATATGTTTAAGCATTGATAGAGAATTTTGGAATAGTATTGTGTAGACGTGTGATCCGTCCAACGTTTCTAATGGTTACTCCATCCATCATGAGGGACTAAAGCGAGCCTCGTAATGTGTAGACGTGTGGTCCTTTCGGATGGTTACTCCATCCATAATCAGGGACCAAAGTGAGCCTTGTATTGTGTAGACATGTGATCATTTCGGATGGTTACTCCATCCATCATCAAGGACAAAAGTGAGCCTTTTATTGTGTAGACATGTGATCCATTCAACGTTTCGAATGGTTACTCCATCCATCATCAGGGACAAGGCTCCCTTTGGTCCCTGATGATGGATGGAGTAACCATCTAAAACGTCGGACGAATCACACGTCTACACAATACTATTATGGAATTCTCTATGAATATGAATAATTATGGAAGTCACCAATCACTCATGTTTAAGCATGTTATGTGTCTCCTTGTCATGTATCATATGTTTAAATCCAAGGATGAAACACTAAAATGATTACAACACTATAAAGTAATAAATCCCATTAATTTATTGGCATATTTAGTTGACTAGACATATTTGTTTATATTCTTATTATAATATCACTTAAAATAAAATAAAAGTGCTCAAATTTGTTAGTATTAGCTTGTAAAAAATTGTGTGAATAACATTTTTTGTTGTACACTCACAAATTATCCAATTTGTGCTAGTGTTATCATTGGATGGAAAAAGGGTTTTCTATGCTAAGCATGAAGGGTGAGAGATTTTATTGACTCATAACCACAAGCTCAATCATCTTTTTTTCCTTGATTTCGTACTACTTTTAACATTATTTGTAAATAAACCAAAGGACTTTTCTTTGGACTTACTAGAGATGACACTTCTTGCATTTTCCAATGCCACATATGTGATTTCCATGTCTACTACTTCTAACTAAGACTAAGACCTACCCAAATCTTTACATTTCAATTCCTTCAAAGCTTGATTGATATCCTTTGTAGTGTGAACCCCTTCCATTTGTGCTTGGACTCCTTGGAGCAAAAGCTTAGGTATCCCCACATCTTTGCCTTCAATTTGATTTTGCTTATCTTCCACTGTAGTGGTAGAATTAGAGTCCCTTTTTTAAATTTTGAATAGGTTGACCTAAATCTTAGGCTCCACCCTTGGGCACAACCCCTTCATACTAAGATGTGGGATTTTTTATGACTTCACCAAACACCTTAGCCTTTAATTTGCTCCTCTACACTTAATTTACAAAGGGAAAGGACCAATAAACTACTATATGACAATAAAATTGACATCAGAAACACATAAAGAGGATATTACAATAATCCAATAACTGAGTATGGACCATGTCACCAAAAATAATTTCCATGTAGTCAACTTTTCTTTTGCTTATGTTAATATCTACCAAAATTTGAGCTATAGACTAAAGAGTGTTTGTCTTGTAGGACTCATCAACTTCTATCATCCCTCTTGAGAAATTTCTAAAATCCTCTAATATTATATCAGTCCACATTTCCATGGGAAAGCTTGGTATTTTAACCCACTCTTGTTAAACTTAAATCATAAGTCAAAATAAGTTATCCATGGCTTAATAAGTAAAAAAATTACTCCCTAGAACCATCGGCTACCAAATATCCGTTTAGCCCCTTCTTTAAATTCAAAAATTGGCCCAATCCATCCTCTAGTAATTAGGCAAAAAACTGGTCGATAGCTAAGAATGGGATACCAAGCTTTCTACTTCAAATGATTGAGTGTGATTTGAAATATGTTGATCATTAGATCTCCTTATTAACTCTTTATCATAATATTCTAAGGTTTGATCTACCCTAACATCCTCACCCAAAACCATCCTCACTTTTACATTATTCTCTTTCTCTACTTTCTTTGTCCTCTTCAACTTTGACCCTCTATTTTGCTCACACACTATGATACTCTTCTATTTTCCCCTTAGAGGGATTCACTATCTCGACCTACTACAATGAAGCCAACCCCTACAAGCGATTCTCAGCGATGGCCTTGACCACTTGATTCTCGATTCAAGAGACAGAAACCAAAGTTGGCCAATCAATCTTTTTCTAATGCACTTTTGATCTAGGTGAGAATTCAAGATCTCTCCTTGCATAACTGCACCCCCCACCTCCCATTTCTAATTCTAATGTTGTCATCTTGCTTCCCTTTGCATTAGCTATATAACCTCCATTAGGTGGGCACCATTTTGACACATCAGTACTTTTGGCTCTGACATATTCTACATGAAGAACTAATGAATCAACGATGTTTATTTTTGTTCAAATCTTTGAAGTTTCATTCGTTCTATTCTCTTTTGAAATGTAATGAAATTTCTCCTAGACAATGCATGTTAAAAATAAATTTACAAGGATAAAACACCCCTCCATGGGTCTTTAAAGTAGTCTTTCTATTTGGAATCATGATTGTAGTTAGACCAAAACTTGCAGGTGTTATTCAACAATCACATTTTCAAATATAAGGATCCAAAAGAGGCAAATATTCCATGTCGTGAAACACATGGGGAGTGTTAGTTTATCTAATGTCCAACAATCTCCCCCTCAATGGGAGCTAGGCGTGTATCGAACTCTTGACATGCGCTTTGATTCCATTTGTTGGAAATCACGATTGACGTTAGAACAAATCCACAAGTGTTAGTCAACGATCACACTACCAGATATAGGGATCTACAAGAGTTGGTTAGCCCATGTCGCAAAAATCAAAGGGAGCGTTGGTTTATCCAATGTCCAACTTTGTCATCATTATTGTCTCCTAATACTTTTTATGATAACATGAGATAATTAAATGGAAACCATTCTAGGTTTTTAGTACTTCGAAAATTATTTGATGTATTTATTTTATTTTTTAATATTATTTTTTTAAATATTAAAAGAATTACATGAAAATTATACTATTTTTTTTTATAACAAATTATAATATAATATGTGAATACAAAAATCAAAACCAAACGAATACATATTATTAGATATTAAGAGTAAATGGAGTGTTCATATAAGTGGTCCATGGTTCATCACATGTGAAGCCAAACTTGTATATGAAGTAAATGACATACATGAAATGAATGAGAAAAAATCTCCCAAATGGTCAACAATGTATAATTGATCCCTCATGCTCCATGGATGAATGAATGTTATGTGGAACATATTGTGGCATTCCAATATCACTCAATTTATTCTTGATTTAATTTTAATGATATTTTAGACAAATATCACATCATGAAACAGACAACAATCTATATTTTATCACTTATTAATGCTCCATGAGATGAATGAATACTAAGTGGAACATATTGCAGCCCACACAGATCCCTTTGCAGCCTTAAAAGCAGATATTGCAATATATTTTCAGCTAAGTGAAGTCTCTATAGTGGGGGATTTCTATGCTAGAACTACAGGTGAACAAGCTAGCATTCTTTGTTGTAAAGAATATTGTGACCCTATCTGGCTTGCAAAAGAGAGTAATCATCAGTGGGAAATAATTTCATAGGATAAAGGTTGCAATCTCTTTGGAGAACAATTGCTTATGTTATGTGGGGCTTTCAATTTAGTCATTTGTAATGGTTTGACTAGATGGGAAAAGTCCGATAATTTCAGTTGCAATACTTACAATGGAGCAAGTGTAGTAGATTATGTAATTTTCCCGCATATTTTGTGTGAGAAAATGGAGGAAGTGTTGATTGGAGATCAAAATTGGGACTTAAAATCATATCACAAGCCAATTTATTTAAGTTTCTCTTGGACCAGAAAGAAGCAATTAGGGTGAAAAACGCAGTGTGTTCAACAAAATCCCCCAAAGGGAAGAATACTTTTGACTCAAGAAAATTGTAATACCTTCAAAATAATGCTAGAGAAGCTCTTCGAGAAGGAGGAAATCTCATTTCATGGCCTTCATAGTCACGAATTAACACATTTAATTCAAAGCGTACTTATTGAGTGCAAAAGAGAAAAAATTAAGAAGTCTGAAACAAATTACTTTCCGGTTAATGCTTGGTTTGACAAGGAATGCAAAAAGGCAAGGAGAATGTGGAAGGAATCAGACAAGGATAACATAAATCTCAAAGCTTACAAGCATATATTAAGAAAGAAAAAGGGTGATTTCATGGTTTTGAGCAGAGAAGAACTAATCTTCCTTGGGAAAAATAACCCCAAATTATGTAGAAATTATATAACTTATGTGTTATATGTCCAAGATTCTCCTGATATCACACTATTTTAACTTCATGCAAAATACAGAATCTATTCCACCATTGATCATTTGCGGAAATTAAATCAGGTGCACACATGAAACAATAAAGATCGCACACATTAACACAGTTGTTTAAAGGAAAGCACAGCTCAAACACCCAGCTATTTGTATATAATATATGTCATAGAGATCATCATGTAACAATCCTCATATAAATTTTATCATATCAAGCTTTCAATACAATACAATCGCTACACACTAATCGAGGTCGATCTTGCAAATCCATGCCGTCTTTGCCACCTTTAGTCTGCCCCTCTCACTAGCATGATCACGATGAAGAATGGCCTTTGAATGAGTTCAAATTTCTCCAGCCTTGTGTTGAGTCTCAAAAATGTTCTCCATATTCATACATATTTCCATTATGTCATAACCATTTAGCTCTTATTTCATAGCCATTTGACCTAAAACCCTACATCAAGTAACCATTTTCATAAATATATAGGTTAGGATCCTTGTTTTCCAAAGTTATTTATTTTATGTATTTTAAATGAATTTATGATTAGAAACTAGAAAATTAACATAGTTTCATATATCTATATATGTGTTATGAGTTTTGTGACATGTGTAGGTCAAAAGGAGACTTCTAGAAGACCCTTATGTGGCACTCTAAAGCCAAATTCGAATTTGGTTGGAGAAGATTATGGAATCAAGAGGATATGTGTCTCACTTCCTTGTTGTATTGAAACTCTAAGAGGATATGTGTCTCATTCCTCAAGTTGTGTTGAAACTCTAGAAAGATATGTGTCTTATCATTTCCTATTTTGAGTATAACTCTAGAGATGGAGGGAGAGATTCATGGACTCCCATTAATGAGATGACTCCTCATAGTTTGTATAAATAGGAGAAGTTTTCTCCTATCATAGGTAATGAGGAAGTAAGGAAAAAGTAGTAGAGAAGTCTTTTGTAACAAAGTTCAAGATGGAATGGGATGTAGATTTGTGAGTTCTTTTTAATAGAGAAATTCAGTTCTTTGATGTTGTTTTGATTACAACTTTAAGGAGCTGAAGGACTTCACCAGATTGGTAGCAGAGGGCCCCTGCTATCCAAGGAGGCTTTTACATGTTTTCTAGATAAGTTGCTTTCAATTCTGTTTTGTCATATTTCCTTACTTAGATTTCTTTTTGAAATCATAGCTTTTAGCATAATTTTTCATGGCAGCCCAGGCATTTGCATATCTTTTGATTAATGACATGGAATCAATATTGTTCTGCTGCTAATTTACTTTTTGTTTAATTCCAGCACTGCTTTGTTTATTTCAGTCTTGCACATTTGTTTCAGTAGTTAGATTTAGATATATTAAGCTGCTCATGTCATTTTCAGTTACTCAAAGCCAATTTGGGCCAGTGGTGAGGATTGATATAATTGTAGTTTGATATTATTTGATTCACTTTGCAAGTTAGATATATTAAATTCCTCATGTCATTTCGATTACCTCCAAAAATAGTGGGAGTGATGGTGAAGTTGAAGTATGAGTGTGTGTAGTTTGATATTAGTTTTGCTATAAAGTTAAATATGTGCTTGGTATATATATGTTTTAGTTACACCTCTCCAGAAAGCCCATAATTTATAATTTGATGGTAGAGGATGGAAAAGAATGAGTGTTATTGTTTGATATTAGTTGCTGCAGTTAGAAATATTAAATTGTGCATGACATTTTCAGTTACCTCCGAAAGCCACAGCTGGACTGATGGTGAGGGATTGAATTATGAATGTGTGGTTTGATATTAGTTTACTTTCTGCAAGTTAGATATCAGTTGCTCAAGTTGTTTATGGTTACTTCCGAAAATCATAGCTGGACTAATGATGAGGGATCAGAAGACAAGTTGATGTAATTTGATTTAGATTTACTTTATTGCAACTTTTGGATTTCTTTCGGCATAGTTTCTTTTGTGTTTAGACAGCAGCAAGAATAGTTTGGTTTCATGCTCACTAGTTCACTGTTTTGATTTATTAGATTAGCAGCACCTTTTTCATTTCAGTAGCACATTTTCATTTCCTTTCAAGTTTTGTCATTTTATGTTTCAAATTCCTTTTTCAGTTTCAAGTTGGTAAATCATTATAAAGGACATCATTGCCTTGAATATTCATAACCATACTTGTCTTTTAGAATTTCCATCTCACATTAGGAAACCAACCAAGATCAATAAAAATCCAAAAACGACAAAAAGTAAGAGATAGGTTATCTTGCACATATAGTGCGCCACACTTCGTCAGCTTACGAATCCCTGGTTGATAATTTATGTTAGCAATTTAGGACACACTAAATTGACCAAACATTTTGGCGCCGTTGTCGGGGAAGTGTAACTAGGTAGCCTTCTTTCTTACATCTAAAAAATTAATAATTCTTGAGTATGCTCTCCTCCTGCACTTTGTGTGATTTGGAGGATCAGAAAAATGATTGTTATGTAAAAAAAAAAAAAAATTAATAATTCTTGAGTATGCTCTCCTCCTACACTTTGTGTGATCTGGAGGATCAGAAAAGGAATTGTTATGTTAAAAAAAAAAAAAGAGACAAAATAAAACTTCATCATTTCAATTGATTCAACAATTTAAAAAAAAAAATTGTTTTCATGAAAAACTTTGATTTCAATAAAATTGTTTTGTTTAATGAATATATATGTGTATTTTTAAATTTTTGAAAATACAACATACATAATTTTATTAAACAAATCAATTAAAAAAATGAAAATAAAAAATAAAAAAAAAATAAATTGTTTTGTTACTAAGATATACATGTATATTTTTATTTTTGAAAATATATATATAATTTTAATAACAAATCATTTAAAAAAAAAAAAATTCAATAATTTTTTTTTTGTTTAGTAAATTACATATGTATATTTTTAATTTTTCAAAATACAACATGTGTAATTTTATTAACAAAACAAATAAATAAAAAAATCATTTTGTTTAGTAAAATATACATGTGTATTTTTAATTTTTTTAAAAAATATATATAACATGTAATTTTATTAACTAAAAAAAAAAAAAATCATTTTTCTTAGTAAAATATATATGTGTATTTTTAATTTTTAAAAATATAACATATAGTTTTATTAACAAAAACAAATTAAAAAAAAATTGAAAAACAGAAACATAAACAAAAATCAATACCAATGGCCATGGCGAAACGACAGCCCTTGAAGATTATGATATCTGGGGCGCCTACCTCTGGTAAAGGGATGCAATGTGAACTCATCGCGAAAAAGTATGGGTTGGCACATATTGCTTCTGGAGACTTGCTGAAAGCAGAAGTTGCATTAGGCACAGAGAATGGGATAAGAGTAAAAGAGTATATGGAAAAAGGGTCTTATGATATTGTTGTCATGATAGTGAAGGAGCGACTAACACAACAGGTTGCACAAGAAAATGGTTGGCTACTACCCTCGAAGCTTGTCATAAGCAGCGGCGCTTGACAGTCTTGGCATCAGGCCAAATCTCTTATTCTCTTAGATGTGCCTGATGAAATCCTTGTGGAGAGAGTTGTTGGAAGGAAACTTGATTCTGTGACGGGTAAAATTTACCACCTGAAATATTCTCCACCAGAAACGAAAGAAATTGATTCTGTTACAGCATCTCCAGAAACGCAACTTTTTTTTGACACGTCAATTTGAAACGCATTTTCTGAACGATTGAGGATGAATTTTGAAAAACCGAGACATGGGTTTTTTCGCCAACGTGGTCAATTAGATAACTTAGAAATCGTTTTACGAAATTTGTGGTGGTCTGGGAGAATTTCTCGGTTCTTTGAAGGCCATTTTTGCCTGCCGCGTGAGGAAAAACGGTTTTATGTTTGCACAGTGGAGAGTTTGAACGGCACTTTTCTTAATTTCAGCCATAATTCGGTTTCCTGATCTCCAGGAGGAAGAATTTAAGTTGAATACAAATTCTATTGAAGCCAATCAACGTGGATTCCAGATGTTTATGACTCGTGCAAGTATGACCTCTGGTTCCATATTGAACTGACATATAGCCACGGTGCAGATCTCAGTCCGCTTGAAGCTTCACCACGTTATTGAGATCATACACTTCTTATTATGGGTCCAGAGATATTGCAGGAAGCAGACTCTTGTCTAACACTTGACAGGCTAGAAAATATGATGCGTCCATTTGCAATGATAGCCAAAGACTTCCCTCCTGCAGTGACTCCACAACCTTTTTCAGGGTTGTTTACAAAGAGTGGTGGAGTTTTAGAACGTATTGCCAATCTGTGGCCCTTCCATAAGCAAGCCAATGGACAAGCATCATAAAACAGTAGTTGAAATGCAACATTTTTTTTTTTTCCTGGAGAATACTACCTTTGAATTTGATCAATCTATTCGTTTCAGATTATTGGGGCAGAGAAAATTGTGGCCCAAATCTTGACTCATACTCGCTATGATCTGATTTTAAAATGTAACTCCACGAGGTAGCACAATGCAAACCCATGTTTTTCAGCCATTCTCTTTAGAACTATGTTTCAACCACATTAAAAAAAATAATAAAATAATAAAATAATAATAAAAAAAAATTTGCACTTCTCTTTTTCCAATTTTGTTATTAAAAAAAAAAAAAATTTGCATTTCTCTTTTTCAATTTTGTTATTTAAAAAAAAAAAAAATTGCATTTCTCTTTTTCAATTTTGTTTTGATTTTTAAAAAGAAAAAGAAAAAAATTCAATAATTTTGAATCAATGAAATGAATAAGTTATTTGCTCGTTTTTTGAAGGTATTGATTAATTTTGGACTGATGATGAAAGATGAATGGCTAACTTTTTATTCAAGATTTTTAGCTACAGAAACAGTCGACATTCTGCAGCTGAAGTCCAATTCCGCAACTATTCTTCAATTCCGCAGCTGAAGTCCAATTCCGCAGCTGTTCTCCAATTCCACAGCTAAAGTCCAATTCCGCAGCTGTTCTCCAATTCCGTAGCTAAAGTCCAATTCTGCAGCTGAAAAACCTCATTGTTCAAATCAGCCTAACTTTCTCATACAAAATCAGATTTTGATGATTCAAGTATCGTTGGAAAGGTCTCAACAAGATCTATACAATGAGAAATCCATCATTAGAGTTTGAAATGGAAAATAATGAAATAAATTGCTGAAAAGAAGCAACATTCAACTTGAGGCACTAATTCCAAAACAGGTATAAATTCTTTTGATTTTTCCTTTGAGAACTTGTTTCATTAATACAAATTCTTAGTTTTGTGTGTAAATATCATAACTAGAGAGATTGATCACCTCTCTCCTTTGATAATCTTACATTCCATTGCAGAAGAAGTATTAGTTTTTTTTGCAGGTTCTAGGAGGAAAGACAAATAACTACAAGAGAATGGTGTCTCTCTAAGAGACCAATTTGTTTCATAAGAGGATGATCAGCAACAAAGAGGAGAAAATATGCTGATGCAAAATCAGATCCAAACACTTGAAAAACTTTCAGATACTATTGTCTCCATCACATCCATACCTCATAATAAACCATTCACCTCATTTCACTTCATGTTTTCCATTTCTTTTTGTCCATTCATAACCCACAAATAAAAGCAAGAGGCTCATTCACATGCTTATTGCCCATTGCTATTTCTACTTTCCATTGCCATCTTCCATTTTCATCTTCCATTTTTTGTCATTTTCATTCCACAAATAAGCCCTGCTTCAATGCAAACTATTGAGTCCATAGTCCTTTGAGTCTAAGTTCTTTGTAAAAACACCTTGAGGCTTGCATGCCTTAATGGCAAGTTCTCATGCTGACAAACAATGGGAATACATTAATGTCCCTTGTTCGTCAGATATTCTAGGTGACTCGACATCAGCAAAATCATTCGTACCTAGCAAGATGTGTTTGGGCATCTTGACTCTCATTGTCATCAATGGTGAGAGTTCTCGTGTTGACTAGTAGCATCCATTAATGGCCACTAAGTCAACAATTTCCTACTATGTTCGACATCAGAACATCTTTTCACATAGTAGGAATTGTGCCAATGAGTTTTGAAGACATGAAGACTATTATTTTCAGCATTTTGGAGCAGATTCAACAAGTTTTAGTAGAAGCAATAAAAATTCATCTCATCTCTTTATCCATGACTCCTCTTGTTCAGCCACTTGAAGAAGAATATGATCAGAATTTTGCAGCCACCACACATACATAACTCATCCACATTTAAAGTAAGTGAAGGTATGTTGTTTTCTAATTTTTAGTCATGTAATTCATTAGAATGCTAAAATTGTAACTTTGGAAAAAAATTTCACTCCCTTTTCCACATTGTCATATCTTTAGTTGGGGGGGGGAAGGGACATCATTTCATATCCACATGTCATATACTATCACACATTTTCATTTCTTTTCCATACACATATACTTCCCAACCAACTATTGTTGCAACATGATCCAAAAGATTATATGCCTTGCAAATGATCAATTCATTGATGAAGTAATTTATTCTAAATGTTTTCATGAACTTTGATGCAACAAAGAAGATAAAGCATTGTTACACAATAACCAATGCTTCAAAAAAAATAAAAAAAAATTGGTTGTCACACAAAAACCAACCATTAAAAAAAAAAAAAGTGTTGCAATCAAATGTATTATACTTTGCCAAAAAGGAAAATATCAAGAAGAAAAGTTTGGAATGAATCTATATTAGTCAAAACTCATAAAAGATCAACTCATGGACAAATGAATCATTGAAGTAGTTGCATGAGGACATGCAACAACTTCAGTTGGGGGGTATGTTGAGTCTCAAAAGTGTTCTCCATATTCATACATATTTCCATTATGTCATAACCATTTAGCTCTTATTTCATAGCCATTTGACTTAAAACCCTACATCAAGTAACCATTTTCATAAATATATGAGTTAGGATCCTTGTTTTCCAAAGTTATTTATTTTATGTATTTTAAGTGAATTTATGATTAGAAACTAGAAAATTAACATAGTTTCATATATCTATATATGTGTTATGAGTTTTGTGACATGTGTAGGTCAAAAGGAGACTTCTAGAAAACCCTTATGTGGCACTCTAAGGCCAAATTCGAATTTGGTTGGAGAAGATTATGGGATCAAGAGGATATGTGTCTCACTTCCTTGTTGTATTGAAACTCTAAGAGGATATGTGTCTCATTCCTCAAGTTGTGTTGAAACTCTAGAAAGACATGTGTCTTATCATTTCCTATTTTGATTATAACTCTAGAGATGGAGGGAGAGATTCATGGACTCCCATTAATGAGATGACTCCTCATATTTTGTATAAATAGGAGAAGCTTTCTCCTATCATAAGTAATGAGGAAGTAATGAAAAAGTAGTAGAGAAGTCTTTTGTAACAAATTTGAAGATGGAATGGGATGTAGATTTGTGAGTTCTTTTTTAATAGAGAAATTCAGTTCTTTGATGTTGTTTTGATTACAACTTTAAGGAGTTGAAGGACTTCACCAAATTGGTAGCAGAGGGCCCCTGCTATCCAAGGAGGCTTTTACATGTTTTCTAGATAAGTTGCTTTCAATTTTGTTTTGTCATATTTCCTTACTTAGATTGCTTTTTGAAATCATAGCTTTTAGCATAATTTTTCATGGCAGCCCGGGCATTTGCATATATTTTGACTAATGACATGGAATCAATATTGTTCTGCTGCTAATTTATTTTTCTTAGTTTTTGTTTAATTCCAGTACTGCTTTGTTTATTTCAGTCTTGCACATTTGCTTCAGTTGTTAGATTTAGATATATTAAATTGCTCATGTCATTTTCAGTTACCTCCGAAAGCCACAACTGGACTGATGGTGAGGGATTGATATGAGTGTGGTTTGATATTGGTTTACTTCTATGATTAGATGTGTCAATTGCTCATGTCATTTTAGATTGCCTCAAACCATTTGAGTGATGGCCGAGGGATTGAAGTATAGGAAGTCGTAATGATTTAAATCATGAGTTTTACTTTACATAAAGTTAGAAATATTAAATTTCTCATGTCATTCCAGAGTTATAAATATGGTAGGTGATGGTGATTGATATGAGTGTGTAGTTATGTATTAGTTTACTTCTGTAAGTTAAATATATTCATTAACTAATATCATTTGATTATAAAGCCATAGCTGGACTAATGGTGAGGGATTGAAGTATGAGTGTGTAGTTTGATATTAGTTTCTTTTTATGCAAATTAGATATCAGGTTGCTCAAGTTGTTTATGGTTACCTCCGAAAGCCATAGCTGGACTAATGGTGAGGGATCAGAATATAAGTTGATGTAATTTGATTTAGATTTACTTTGTTGCAATTCTTGGATTTCTTTAAGCATAGTTTCTTTTGTGTTTAGACAGCAGCAAGGATAATTTGGTTTTCATGCTCAATAGTTCACTATTTGATTTATTAGGCTAGCAGCACATTTTCATTTCCTTTCAAGTTTTTTCATTGTATATTTCAAATTCCTTTTTAAGTTTGAAGTTTGGTAAATCATTATAAAGGACATCATTGCCTTGAATATTCATAACCATACTTGTCTTTTAGAATTTCCATCTCACATTAGGAAACCAACCAAGATCAATAAAAATCCAAAAACGACAAAAAGTAAGAGATAGGTTATCTTGCACATATAGTGCGCTACACTTCGTCAGCTTACGAATCCCTGGTTGATAATTTATGTTAGCAATTTAAGACACACTAAATTGACCAAACATTTTGTAATGAAAAAATGCAGTCATAACAGTAAGGTAGTATTACGGCAGGTAGATGTAATTACATTCTGAATGGAACTATCAAAAGATCATGAGACTATAACCAAATATGGTCGTATGAAGATTGTTGCCAAGGCTACAATTGTAGAGCCCACCACTTGCGAGGTTAAATGCATTATTGTATAGTTCTTATTTTATTTCTTTTTAAAAAGCTCATTATTATCATAATCCATTCTGTTATGTTAGCATCTGTGGTATATATGCTTCATTTATGTTTATAAACTTTCATGCTTTCCATTTCACTTCTATCTTTCATGTTTTATGTTATTGATTACTGATCAGTGTTCTTGTTTCAGGTTATAGATAGGCAGCCCGGGCATTTGCATAACTTTTTGACTAATGACATGGAATTAACATTGTTCTGCTGCTAATTTGTTTTCTTAGTTTCTGTTTAATTTCAGTACTGCTTTGTTTAATTCAGTTTTGCTCATTTGCTTCAGTAGTTAAATTTAGATATATTAAACTGCTCATAACATCTTCAGTTGCCTCCGAAAGCCACAGCTGGACTGATGGTGAGGGATTGTATTATGAAATGTGTAGTTTGATATTAGTTTCCTTTCTACAAGTTAGATATATTAAATTGCTCATAACATCTTCAGTTGCCTCCGAAAGCCACAGCTGGACTGATGGTGAGGGATTGAATTATGGATGTGTAGTTTGATATTAGTTTCCTTTCTGCAAGTTAGAAATAATAAATTGTGCATGACATCTTCAGTTACCTCCGAAAGCCACAGCTGGACTGATGGTGAGGGATTGAATTATGAATGTGTGGTTTGATATTAGTTTACTTTCTGCAAGTTAGATATCAGTTACTCAAGTTGTTTATGGTTACTTCCGAAAATCATAGTTGGACTAATGATGAGGGATCAGAAGACAAGTTGATGTAAATTGATTTAGATTTACTTTATTGCAACTTTTGGATTTCTTTCAGCATAATTTATTTTGTGTTTAGACAGTAGCAAGAATAGTTTGGTTTCATGCTCACTAGTTCACTATTTTGATTCATTAGATTAGCAGCACCTTTTCATTTCAGCAGCATATTTTCATTTCCTTTCAAGTTTTTTCATTGTAAGTTTCAAATTCCTTTTTAAGTTTCAAGTTGGTAAATCATTATAGAGGATATCATTTCCTTGAACAAACATAACCATACTTGTTTTCATTTTAGAATTTCCATTTCATCTTAGAAAACCAAAAACGACAAAAATTTAAGAAATAGGTTATCTTGCACATATAGTGCGCCGCACTTCATCAACTTACGAATCCTGGATTGACAAATTAAATGCAGCAATTTAGGACACACTAAATTGACCAAACACAAGGTCTAACAAAATGAAAGAAAAAACAACACACAACAAGAAAACAAAACCAGAAGACAAGACATAAGGAGTCTAAACCAAAACATGATGGGAAACCAAAAAACAAAATACAAACTACATAAAGTGAATGTAGGATTGATGTGCAGGCAAACTAATATGAAACTAAATCTACTCCTAACCTAACCAGCTAAATGTTCGTGGTAATGTATAATGAAATTTCCAATCTAGCCACCATAGTTGCTTCCGACCTGCATACACAAAGATATGATTTTCACAGAAGCCTCTCCTTCCACTCCTCTTGATTTTTAGCTTCTCCAAAACTTTGGCTCCTTCCATTTCAAATATCCTCAATCTCAGTTTGTTGGTCTGAATACTTCTGCCACTCCCATTCACATATCCACTGTGAAATCCACTCCACTTCATCCTCCACCTCCTCTCACCAACCCTCCTTGGGTTCCCTTACCTCCAATCATGGCAGTATGGTTTTCCCCCTTGGTTCTACCCCAACCTTTAGTGCCCATGCCTCAAGACTACCAATCCAAAATCCCTCACTTTACCGGAGCTGAATCTACCAATGCCCAACATCATGTAGATAGGATCAATGATGCCTTTGACTATTAGGAGATAGAAGAGGAGACCATAAATATGAGGATTTTTGCCCAAAGCTTAGGAGGAGAAGCTAAAAAATGGTTCAAGAACTTGACTCCTAACAGCATACATGATCTCCCTTCCCTCTATTAGACATTCATAAACAAGTGGGAGATTAAGAAAAACCCTCTCCAAATCCTCTCAGTATATAAAAACCTTAAGACAAATGTCAGGGAAAGTGTCCAAGACCATTGCACTAGGTTCAATAGTGTGTACAATGCCCTCCCGCCTCACATGAAACCTCCACAAGGCCTAGCCTTAGTGAAATTTCCAGAAGGCTTTGACCCAGACATGGCCTACCAACTGAGAGAGAGAGAACCCCTAACCTTAGAAGACATGCAAAGGAGAGCTATGAGTGTAGAGGCCAATCTGATTGAGAAGAGGGCTAGGATGAGGTCAGAAAAGAATTTCACATGCAAATATGAAACCATGGCCTCCGCATCTGATGCCAAGACTGAAAATCTAGTGAGGGTAATGGAGAGAATGATGGAGAGGATCAGTTTGAGTGAAAGAACACCTCCTAGGGAAAACCAACCAAATCCCCAAAATAGAAATAGAAATTAGAACTTCAGAAGAGACCCTCCCCAAAACATACAAAGACACAATGACCAACAAATCAGACCTCCTTTCCGAGACAACTATGTAGATGAAGAGGAAAGAAATATTGAACAACCAAAAGAAAACCATGTAAACTTGATAGGCTCTGATAATGAGGGAGTTGTTTTTCTCACTGAAGAAGAACAAGGGTTATTTTCCTCAAATCAAACTGAAACAAACTATGAGGATTCTGAAGAGTATAAATTGGGATTTGAAAATGCCATAATGGAGGTCCATAGGCAATATGATCTTAGGAGTAAGACAAACCAAGAGGCCTCCAAGAAAAACAAACCAGAAACTGTTGTTAAAAAGACCTCTGAAAACATAATGAAAAGGACAACAGAAAACACCAACACCATGGCTAAGAAATCTGATCTAAACAAAGACAAACTAGCCAACAAAATGGTGACCCAAGTTTCCCTAGTACCTCTACTATTGGCCCTGAAAAAACTCTTTTGACTAAGGTTCCAAATCAGAATCAGCAAACTAAAAATGCAAAAAAAGACATGGCTGATAAAATTGATGTAAATATGCCCAAAACACAAACACCTTTTAGTTTTGAGGGAGAGATTGCCAAAATGAAAATAAGCATACCTATTATTGAACTTGTAACTCAGGATGTATATAGGTCCCAAGTGTTAAAAGCTTTGAACATAGGAAATGACACCGACACTCTGAACCTAACTGATGACAAACCAGAGCTATTGTTTAGACCAGAGGTAGAGGGAAAATATCAAGAAGGACCTGTCCCTCCATTCTATGTTAGCTTAAATATTCATGACAAAATCTTGTGCAATGCTATGCTAGACTCTGATGCCTCACACAATCTCATGCCCAAGGTGGTTATGGAGAGATTAGGCCTCGAAATAACCAAACCTTACAAAGACTTGTATTCTATCGATTCAAGCAGAGTCAAATGTTTGGGTCTAATCAAGGATATCTGTGTCAATCTGGCACAAATACCTGCTAAAATACTAGTCATGGACATTGTAGTGGCTGACATTACCTCAAAGTATGGCATACTTCTATCTAGATCATGGGGAGCCAAAGTTCAAGGGAATCTCCAAATGGACATGTCCTATGCTACCATCCCAGTCTTTAACCAAACAAGGAGATTGTATTGGGAATCACACATGAAATATATGGTTAGCAGTCAAGACCGGCCAAAAAACACCCCTATTTACTCTATCCATTCAGACCTTGACTCATTTATCTTGTATCATGAAGATGACATACATAAACAAGTAAATGAAAATGAGGAAGATCTAGGCCTACCACAACAGTCAAACCAAACATCGAATGAAGAACTTGAAAGCCAAAACTCTAGCAGCCCTTAACAACAACATAATGGTTGATCTAAACTTGAAACATCAAAAACAGAGCCATTTCCTAATGCTAATGTAAATCAGCTAGAACAATTTCATGAAGCAAAATTTTCTAGGAACCTGGATCAAAAGGACCTAGAGGTATTAAAATGCAAGGAAAACTCATTGCCAAGAGGTCTTACTCCCTTAGAAGAGATGTGTGACTTTAATGAGGTTGCTAGGAAACTAAAAATGGGATCTACCGAGACTGATATAGAGGAATGGAGCATAGGCAGCATAGAAAAACCCAAAATGATCAAGCTGTCTAAAACTCTTCCACCTCACATAAAACATGAATATATAGAGTTGTGCAAAGAGTTTAAAGATGATTTTCTAAGGGGTAATGAGGACTTGAATCCATATGACACAAACATTATTCAAACTAAGATTCCTCTCGAGGAAGGTCAGAAACCATTCAAGAAAAAATTGAGAAGAACAACCCCCGTCCTACTATCTCTAGTTGAAAAAGAAATAGAGAAGATGCATGATGTTGGTATCATATCCCCATTCACGTACTCAGAATGTTCTTCAAACTTTGTGTCAGTAAGAAAGAAAACATGGGGGTTTAAGGTATGCATAGACTTTAGAAACTTAAACACACCCTTCCTGAAGGACAGTTTCCCTTTACCTAAGATAATTCATACACTGCAAAGGGTGGTAGGTTCCAACAAGGTGTCATTACTTGATAGTGTTTCAGGTTACAATCAGGTGATATTACTTCCAACTAATTAGCACCAAGCCACTTTTACAACACCTTGGGACGCCTACATGTATGACAAGATGCCTTTTGGGTTGATGAATGTGGGGGCTTCTTTTCAAAGACCAATGGACACTGATTTTTCCAAGGACTTAAGTTGCTTCATTATGATATACCTTGATGACATTATTGTCTATTTTAAAAATGAAAAGGAATACCAAGTTCACCTGAAAAGGGTCTTTGAAAGGGACAAAGTGTTGAAGTGGTTTTCAAGAAGAGAAGGCCAAGGCAAGCATGGAAAATTTGAAAATTTGGGGAAGGGTCCTTACATCATTCAGTCAATTAGAGGTAACAATGCTTTCTTTTTACATGAACTGGATGGAGTAGAGTTATTCGGAGGTCATGTCAATGGCAGGATGCTCAAACACTATTTTTGTCAAAATTCCTAGTTTGAATCTTTCATTCATTGAACATAACATTGATTAATGAAAAATCAGAAAAATAGAAACTAGAAAAACAGAAAAAAGAAGAAAAATAGGGCAGGAAAAGAATAGGTACAACCCCATACCAAAAAAGAGTACTTCTGAAAGTATGCAAGCCTAAATGCCACTCGTTTTGAAGAAAAGAGAGTCTTGTTCAGTCATTTAGCCTAATCATGATTGAAAATGTTGTAAATTTCTGTTGATAAGTTAGTGAAAGAAGACTTTTCAAACCATTTAAGCTTGGCTTGTCAGTAGATTAGATTAGGAAAAGATGCTAGTTCTCAATGCTCAAATCTGAACCAAAGAAAATGAGAGGGATGTATAACAAATTCTAAATCACAGCCCTCGTGTTTTCTAGTTTTTTATTATACAAAAATAATGTTTGTGTGCAGCTTGTCCAAATGCCACAGCCCATGGTTAATCAGAGTGCTTAATCTTGGTTTGATCATGTTTTGAATTTCATGTCAGTACGTTAGAGAATAAAGTTTTTCAAACAGCTTAATCTTGACAAATGAGAAGACTAGGTAGAGAATAAGATAGTTCATTATTCTAATCTGAAATCGTGGAAGTGATAAGGGTACAAGTAGATAGTTTTTATGCTTTCAAAAGAAAATAATGTCAAGGGTTTTCAGTCCAAGTGCACCCAAAAGAAGAAAAAATGTTAGGCAAAGTAGGATGGGTAGGTAGAACTGAGATTGAAGCAATCATGTTTTCAGATTTTTTGAGATCATGCCTTCAAGAGAACATCAGCAAATGAAGGAAAGAAATCTGCAAAGTGCAAGTAAGGCACTGGTCTTCAAAACTCAAATATTTGAACTTTGAGGTCCTACACACCTCCTAAAAAGGAGCTGCCCTCCCCAAGTGGAGCCACTGTTAGTCATCAATAATTTTTACTATTTGTAGATGACTAAATATCAATTCTAGATTTCTAAAAACAAGATTCCAAGGACTTCTTTTCAAAGACCAATGGACACTGATTTTTCCAAGGACTTAAGTTGCTTCATTATGATATACCTTGATGACATTATTGTCTATTTTAAAAATGACAAGGAATACCAAGTTCACCTGAAAATGGTCTTTGAAAGAGACAAAGTGTTGAAGTGGTTTTCAAGAAGAGAAGGCCAAGGCAAGCATGGAAAATTTGAAAATTTGGGGAAGGGTCCTTACATCATTCAGTCAGTTAGAGGTAACAATGCTTTCTTTTTACATGAACTGGATGGAGTAGAGTTATTCGGAGGTCATGTCAATGGCAGGATGCTCAAACACTATTTTTGTCAAAATTCCTAGTTTGAAGCTTTCATTCATTGTACATAACATTGATTAATGAAAAATCAGAAAAATAGAAACTAGAAAAACAGAAAAAAGAAGAAAAAGAGGGCAGGAAAAGAATAGGTACAACCCCATACCAAAAAAGAGTACTTCTGAAAGTGTGCAAGCCTAAATGCCACTCCTTTTGAAGAAAAGAGAGTCTTGTTCAGTCATTTAGCCTAATCATGATTGAAAATGTTGTAAATTTTTGTTGATAAGTTAGTGAAAGAAGACTTTTCAAACCATTTAAGCTTGGCTTGTCAGTAGATTAGATTAGGAAAAGATGCTAGTTCTCAATGCTCAAATCTGAACCAAAGAAAATGAGAGGGATGTATAACAAATTCTAAATCACAGCCCTCATGTTTTCTAGTTTTTTATTGTACAAAAATAATGTTTGTGTGCAGCTTGTCCAAATGCCACAGCCCATGTTTAATCGAAGTGCTTAATCTTGGTTTGATCATGTTTTGAATTTCATGTCAGTAGGTTAGAGAATAAATTTTTTCAAACAGCTTAATCTTGAAAAATGAGAAGACTAGGTAGAGAATAAGAGAGTTCATTAGTCTAATCTGAAATCTTGGAAGTGATAAGGGTACAAGTAGATAGTTTTTATGCTTTCAAAAGAAAATAATGTCAAGGGTTTTCAGTCCAAGTGCACCCAAAAGAAGAAAAAATGTTAAGCAAAGTAGGATGTGTAGGTAGAACTGAGATTGAAGCAATCATGTTTTCAGATTTTTTGAGATCATGCCTTCAAGAGAACATCAGCAAATGAAGGAAAGAAATCTGCAAAGTGCAAGTAAAGCACTGGTCTTCAAAACTCAAAGATTTGAACTTTGAGGTCCTAGACACCTCCTAAAAAGGAGCTGCACTCCCCAAGTGGAGCCACTGTTAGTCATCAGTAATTTTTACTATTTGTAGATGACTAAATATCAATTTTAGATTTCTAAAAACAAGATTCCTAAATATTGTGAGTTTTAGAAATCTCACTGCCTTCATTATCCTTATGCCAAATTATTCACTATTATACTATTTTTTCATTCCATGGTTAACCTACCACTCCTAAAAGACCCCTCATGGGCTTGTGCCACTCATCTATATCCTATTTTCCCACCTATAACCTCAGTACTTAGTTTTTCCTTTGCCCATCACTCCACTTCCCATCTAGGGTTACCAAACAACCTTTCCTTCCATGTTCACCAGGTTCCTCAAGCATTGATGGTCTCAAAACTATCTCTATAGGCTCTTTAGATAAATCAAGTACATTGGATTTTGGATCTTGAATACATAAATTTGTCAAAAACTCTGTTTTTACACTTGAAGATTATGAACCAGATTTCAATCAAAGGCCAGGTCAAAGGACCCTCCCATTAGGTCATTAGGGTTTCATAGGTTGTAGGGTCATCATTGGTGTTTTTTAAGCATTGATTTTTCCTGTGCTAGAAGTTGTCTCAAATGTAAAAGAATATCAGCACATGGTTGTCCAAGAAAGATCAGAAAATCTCCAAGGAGGACCACTTTATCAAGTTCAAGTTTTACAAAGGGTAAATGGGAAGTTTGACATTTCTGCAGGAGTGTTAAAGTCACTATCAGTATGAAATTGGTAAGGTAAAAGACTTGCACCTCAATCAAGACATTCTCAGCAAAGAAAGAGGAAGCAGTTTGTGTTCAAGAAGAATCAGGGTTTTTAAGCCTGATTGGGCCAGCAATGTGCCAAGCAGGGATTCAATGCAGAAAATCACATGAAGGAGGCACACCAAGAAAACCAAACATGAAGAAATTTTTTTTAGAAATTATAGATGAAATAAGGAAAAAGGTGAGGTGAACTGGACAGAAACGAATGAACTTGAAAGGGCTATAGAGAACTTAGAAGACAACATTAATAATTGTTCTCAAACATCCCAGAAACCTATGGTTTTGGTAAGATGATCAAAGATGGTGAAAGACATGGTTTGAAATCCATGATGACAGCAGAGAAGGGTTTCTAAAGATGTCACTGTGTGTAAAGATCCAAAACCTATCCAAAGGGAGTTTTGTCTTTTCAAAAGAGAAAAGAAAGGTTTGAGCTCCATGATGCAGGTAAAAGAATTTTTTTAAGCTAAATTTATGGAAGAATCCTAAAAAATTGCCAAGCTCAGCCTATCATGCCTCAAGTGCCAGCAGGAAAGGTGAAATCACTGTTTCCAAGGCACCTGCAAATCAGAAGTGGCCAAAGGGTAAAAACATGATCAGAACTTCATGATGCAAGCAAGAGAGAGCTTTGAAGGTGTTGCCTTGTGTTTCAGTCTCAAAGGTGTCAAAATCAAACACATCAAGCCCCCAACATTAAAGAAGGATTCAAACTCATCATTTAAGCAAACCTACCTACAGACAATGTAAAAGGTTATTCAAAGAAGATAAGGAGTTGAGTTAGACCTCATAATGGAAATGAGAAAAATGATGGAATTGTTAGTATGATAAGACTCCAAAAGAGAGATGTCATGCCTAAAAATGATTAAATGATTAAATTAAATATCATGATGCAAACAGAGAAGTTTTTGTTTAAACTATTGCTATGTCAAGATGAACATGTCAACTATCAAAGAGCAGGAAGGGAACCACTTCAATGTCTGTTATGTCACCTACAAAGTGAAATGTTGAAAGACATCAATAAGCAAAAAGAAGATTTAACTTCATGGTCTAAGTCACCTGCAAAACAAAAGTCAAATCAGCATTATTGAAAGGAGTGACAAAGGCTAAAACATTAGAAAGAGGGTTTGTAAAGATAAATTTAAACCCTTAAGCCTATAAAAGGTCATGTTAACCCTTCAAACAACTCACTATTCACTTGCAAGGATCAAAGACATCAAGTAGAAAAAAATTGTGAAGTTTCTAAGGCAATCCGGGCAAGTTCACCGAGCGTTGCGCGTTCAGGACTATGTTGCGCACCCGGAATCGTGCGTTGCGCACCTGGGCAATTTCCCTGTTCAAAATTACATGGCGATGCACGCCTAGGAAATTTCCCTGTTCAAAATTACATAGCGATGCATGCCTGTGAGTACGCGCTGCGCATTCAGAAGCATACTACGCGTTCACCTGGAAGACCGAAAGGCCTGACAGAAAACCGGCACATGCTGCGCATTCAGCCCGACCCGACACCCCGTGCACGCACTGCATGTTTTTCCAAGAGGGCCTCCACACCAACTCCTTCACTCAAATCAACTCATAATTTTCCCAAACTTCCATCAAAGGTTTCTAAAGCATGTTTGATAGGTAAGTGGATGTCAGTCCCTTCTTCAAAGCATCTGTGATGATTTATGATTGAGGAAATTTGAATACCTAAGAAGAAAAACTTAATTCTCATGTTTAAAACATCACTGTTTTGAGCACCTATCCATCTGCATACTAAGGAGACCAATGATCACCAAATATACCTTGTTGATAGTTGCTCATTCATCCAAAGTTGGGCTTTCACCTTCTCCATCCACTCATAAACTTTGTCCCTTACACTAAAATCAGATTGACTTTGCCTTACCCTTTTCCATTTCAAAATTTGACATAAGAGCAAAGTGTGTACAAGCAGAGTTTTTTTTTACAACTCAGCAAGGGTAGTCATTAATGTTTCCTCTCACTCACATTCATACACCCTACCCTCACTCATTCACTCCTCCACTTCTAAAAGGTTGTCCTTTCATTATCATTTCATTACCCTCTTCCACATCCATTTCATAAGCAGAGTTAGGGTTTCAAAGCAACAAGTGTCAAAATGTCAAGAGAAGGAGGAAATGGAAGTGAAGAAGAAGGCCAAGTGCCAAGGAGGCATCAACACAGAGGGGGGAGGATTAATAGGTTTGAGCCTCAAAACAAAATGGAACTTAATGCCTCTCCTATGACTGTCACATGTTTCAAAAATGTGGGGTGCTTTCATTTTTGTGAAAGAGTACAATAGGTACAAAGTCATCCTGAGCTGACTAGGCTCTTCATCCTCAACCTACAGGAGAAACAAGTCACTCTAGCAGGGGTAAACTTTGAGTTTTCATCAGATGCCATTACTATTTCCAGTGGAATACCTAGTGTTGCTGAAAAGTGGTTCAAATAGGCTAGCTTAGACATAAGCCACTATGAGCCATTCCTCAAGCCTAGATACAAAGACTACAATAAACCTATATTTCCTTTTTCACATTTTCTTGAGAGGTATGCACCCATGAAGATGGTCATTATAAAATACTTCACATGTGAGGGAAGGTTTTCTAGGCCTTATTCCTATCACATCAGATTTCTCATGCACTTCACTAGGGTTAAGATGTTGCATTTTCCCTACTATCTCTACAGGTGTATTGACAATATGTCTTATATTGTGCAAAAGAGAGACCCTTCATAGTAGATGCAAAGTTTATTTCATCACTCCTTGATTAAGATGGTTTTGATGCATCAATTGGAGCAAAAGGGTATTCCATGGGAGGTTTTCATTACCCGTGAGGTCTTCACCAACCCACAACCCCATCATCAGTAAAATTTTCCTTCATTATCTCCTACTGAACATGCTTCACCAACTACACATATCCCTTCACCTCAAGACAACCCTCCTTCCTCACCCTCTCCCAATGCATCAGGCAATGAGGAAAGTGAAAATGAACAATCAAGTGACCATGAAGGAGAGGGTAATGATGAAACAAGCATTGAAGAAGAAGAAAACAGTGAAGAGGCAGAAGAAAACAGTGACGAAGAATCAATCAGAGAAAAAGGAAATGATGTCAGCATGGAGGATACAAATGAATAAAATGGAAAATATGATGATAAGGCAGATGATGATGATGTTGACAGCAGTGGTACTAAGATACAAAATGTTAGTGAAGCTCATGACAGTGACAATGGAAATGATGCAGAAACAAATGATGAAGAAGGCAGTGCTGAAGGCAGAGAGGACACAAATGAAGAAAGTGGCCAAGAATACATGGAGATACATGTCAATGAAGATGAGGCAGAAAATGATAATGAAGAATCTAGCAGTAAAAACAGTGAGGCTCCAAGCAATAATGAGGAGCAAAATGAAGGCGCAGAAAGCATGGAGGCATAAAACAATGAAACAAATTTTGATGAGGCACAAGTCAGCGAATCAGAAGCAGAAACCAATGATGAAGAAGACAGCAAGGAAGCGAGCCAAGATGTAGGTGAGCCAAATAATGATTACCATGATGTCAGTAAGGACAGTGAGGCTAATGACAATGATAATCTTGGCAGTGATAAAACAAAGAAAAACAAAGATGATAGTATGTTGAAGGGCCATGACAGTAATGGTGATACCAATGAGGAGAGTAGCCATGAAATCCATAAGGATAGCAAGGATATCACTGATGATGACATTCATGGTGGCAGCAATGGTGAAAGCACTAAAATGAGAAAAATTGAACCTTTCTCTTTGACTTATCAAAGAGGAAGTAGGCATGTGTTTGCTGACTCTAAAAGGCAAGGGGCCATGCCTTCCACTTTAGCCAAGCAAATGGACAAAGGCAAAGAGAAGGTCATAAAGGAAGAAGAAGAAGATCAGCATGAAACTAAGCGGGAATTTGAAATCATTAATCTTGAAAGTGATGATGAGAACGAGGCAAGGGTCACAAGAATGCTACTCAAGGGTAAGGATGCCCAAATCAAAGATTTGAAAAGCAACCTAGCTAGGTCTAGGAATGTCATCCACTATTATGAGATTGAAAACAAGCATTTGGAGGCACAAAAGGCCATTTATGAGGTTAGGGCAATCAGAGCCCCGAAAGAGGGTGAAAGGAACAAGTTTAGGCTTGATGAAGTGTTGGGTGTTTTTTATGAGATAGAAGATGAAGAAGGGAAACTATCTAGAAGAAGGCCAATAACAATGGGTTTGAGGAAGGCCTTGGCCAAAGGGAGGGAGAAAGAAACAACATTGGTAGAGCAGCTCACTCCAAGTGAGCTGCTTGCCATGGAGATTGAGTATGATCAGGAGCCTTGGTTGGAGAGGGCTAACACATACTTGGAGGATCAGCTAGCAAAGACACAAAGGGACCTTGGCCTTCAAAAGAAGATGACCAAACACTATGCCTTGAGAAATCAAATTGCAAGGGCCAATATTAAAAGAGCCCTTGCCAAAATTCAAGCACTCAAGGAGTCAAAGGACCAAGCAAACCTTGGAATCCTAGCTGATGCTTCTCTATAGGCATCTCAAACACCATGAGGGAGATATTTCCAAATTTTGGCAGGTTTTTGACATTTTTTGGTTTTTGACTGATTTTGAGAGCCAAGGGTGCAGCGCCCTTGGCGCTGTGATTTTTCTACAAACATCCATTGGAGGTAAAATTTAAATTTTTGGATTCATCAGTCCCAAGGCATCATTCCCACCAAATTTTAGATCATTTGGAGTAGTTTTGGTCCTCCAAAAGGCCCAAAAACATGCAAATTTTCACCTTTCTGCCATGTTTTCAGGGTTGGCGTTGCGCCTTTAAAAGACTTAGGAGTTTTGACTTTTGAGCAGGTTAATGGATTCTAATCAGAAAAACAAGGACATTTTTAGAAATTATACTTGATAGGCTTTCCAACAAGACATCACGGAGCTCATTCCGACATCGGGAAGGCCTTCAAATTTCAGCTGCAAAGTGACCCATTTTTTCCGTGCAGGCGCTGTGCCCTCGGACCTCCCTACTGCGCCCTTCTGTACAAAAGTCAAAAAAAGACACTCATTTATTGCAAATGGATATTTTTGTGGACTTTTGGGCAAATCACTCCAAATTTAGGTGTTAGGAGTTATTTTTCATTTATTGTCTTAGATATTTTATGCCTTGGGCCTTGCATGGTCTCTTGGACATAAATGACATTTATGAGTTATTTATGGTTGCTAAAACCCTAGTTAGGGTTTTGACCCTCCAATTCAAGTTAAATAGAGCATGGAGGCTTTTGATATTTGCTGAGCATATGAGAAAGACTTGGAGTTTATTGGTGAAACTATTTTTGGTGCCTTGTGATGGTGTTGGATTGTGCTTCTATGGATCAAGCTCATTCTTAGGATTAATTAAGCTTGGTTAGATGGTGATGTATTCCATATTTGTGTTTGTTTTCTTCAGTTATTCATTATGTTTATGGTTCATTTAATCTTAGGACAAAAATAGAGAATAGGATTTTCCTTCTTAGTACCCTACTTCTGCCTGCTTCCTCGACTTCTATGTTTTCTTCTTCAAAGTTTTGCTAAAGAATCCTTAAATGCTCTTTAGTGTTACTAATATGTTATGTTAAAATGCTATTATTTTGCGAGTAAGTTTTAGAGAACCCTTTACTGCTCTCTTATCTTACTTATATGTTGTTTTTAAGATCTGCTTAGCCTAGTTTATATTGAAGAATCCTTCATTCCTCTTCAAGTTTTTATTATGCTATCATCTTAGAAGATTTTTCTTGTTTACTAGTTTGTTAAAGGATCCTTGACTGCCCATTAACTCACTATTTTCACAACTCCATGTCATTTCACTCTCCCTAGACCTACTTAGATCCATTTGGCCTTGCCAACTTGCCCTTTAAACTATCCTTGACTCATTTTTTACACCTTTCAAGACCTTTGCAGACTCGAGAGCCCAATGGATTGATACTCTCTTACTCTATTAAACCTACTTGACAACCTACCCAACCAACCAAATGAACAAGCAAACCCTAATCCATATAACTAGCCTAAAAGAAAAACCCTAGAAAATATAAAGATACATCCTTTACACAAACAATAGAGAGAGCCCTCTCTGAGTAGGAAGGCTAGGTCCTAGGACTCCAAAGATTGGTTTGATGTTACCCCTCTTCATTTGTTCTACCAATCTAAAAAATTACGGGGACCTAACAAATAGGGGCTCAATTAGCCTAGGACCAAACTTTAGCAATTGGTTAAATATTGGACCAAACTTTCTTAAATCATTGCCAGGATCATAGCAGGATCAAAGTGAGATAGTCAGCAGAGTGCAGAGGTTTCTCAGGAAGAGAAATAGCATTGTATTGTTTCATGTTCTTGACTTAAATTCAATATATAGATAGTGGGTTTTATAGCTTAGTATTTCCCCAGATACATCTTTGTGTTGTGCGATTGAAAATTCTTTCTCTTTCTTGTTCATGTGAATGTGCAATCAAAATTGGTTTCTGGAATTTGTAGAATTGTTTCAGTATTTGGTTTTACGACATTACAAGATTAGTTGAATCTATTTAGATATGTCTACATAGTATCAGAATAGGAATCACAATAGAAGAGAGGAACTAGATCTTGTTTTGAACAGGTACATCGAATTTGCATATTTATTCTTCAGGACCAACATCAGATCAAGATGTCTTTCACTCGCTTGAGACTTGAATATTCCCTTGACGGAAATTCAAATTACATAGCATGGAAGGATAGGATGGAGGAAGTGTTAAAGGACAAAAAACTGAAGGAATTCATAGACAATGATATTCCCCAACTCGCAACAGTAGATGCTCAACTTCTTGATGCATAGAAGAAGAATGTAGAAAAGACGGGAAGGATCTTGTTAGAAGGAGTTCGAGATCATATTTTCTCGAACCTCCATGTAAAGGAAACTCCATATTCTATGTGGAAGGCTTTAGTATATCTGTTTCATAATAGAAATGACGACAGGAAGCTAGCGCTGAAGGAAAAGATCAGAAAGATCAATATGTAGGAGGGCAAGATGATACCAAAATAATTGACAATGTTCACTCAATGTCGAGATGAGCTTGGAAATGTTGGTGTGATAGTAGCCCAGTATGATTTGGTGAGCCTAGCACTTTGAATAATTCCCAAGGGCTGGCACAACTACCTTGATTCGGTAAATGGGAGGGAGAAGTTAGCAGAGTGGGACGGATTGTGGTCTGACTTGGTATAAGAAGAGATAAGGTGGAGCACCAAAAACGATACCTCTTACAAATATAAAGAAGAATATTTTGCATTAGTCAGAAAAGGAAATAAATCCAATGGAAAGAAGTCCCAAGGAGAAGAGGGCAAGAGAGATGTGTCCAAGATCAAGTATTTTCACTGTCACTAGTAATGGCACTATGCCACGAAATGTCCGCAGAAGGCAAGAAAGAAGGAACCTGCAGTTGTAGCAGCGGGTGAAACTCTAGTTTCATGGTTCAAGCTTGATTTTACTCTCATTTCATGCATGGCCAGCACTATAATGGGATGCATGTGGTATCTCGGAGGTGGTGCTTCATTCCATATGTCGGGGAATAGAGATCTCTTTAGTGACTTGAAGGAGAAGGACCTTCGACAGAACATAGAGTTTGGAGATGACAAGAGGTATAGTGTGACCGACATAGGTACTTTTGTCTTTCAGAGGGAGTCTGGATCCCCTCTTAGACTAAAAAATTATTTGTTTTATTCTAGGACTAAAGAAGAATCTTGTTTCTGTAGTGGTATTGGAAGATTGTGGCTATGATGTGATATTTAGAAAAGGAAAGGTTTTCCTTAGACACATTGCCACAGGACAAGTGAAACAGATCGGTGTTCGAATCATGAACCTGTATGCACTTGAGGTACAATATGAATGCAAAGCTTTGAGGAGAAATGCAAAGGTTAGAGACTTGGTGGTTTAGAGGGACCATGAATTACCTCTCAAAATGCAGCCTCAAAAGAATCCTCAGAAGGTTGTGGAGCAACCACAATTGGATAAGCAGAGAGGAGACTGAGTGGAGGCATCCACTCAACAACAGACTTCCAATAGGGGGGATTTTGAGATAGTTAGGCAGAGGGAGCACATGCAGCCATGCCTCCAAGTGAGAGGTGGGGAGATGTGAAGTCATAATCATGAGAGAAGAAATTTGTTTAGGGTCTAATGAGATGTCTTGTCTCTTATATCATTACCTGGCTACGGGGGCCCACGGTACACAATAATTGGATGGATCAGTAGCATTTTATGTAGTTAGATTTCATAGTGATAGATGTCAGATACTAGAGCATATATAAGAGTTGGCAGCAATGCGAATGGCATAGATTTAGAGTCAGTAACGACGCAGATTTCTCAGTAGATAATGCATTAGCTAGCAGCAGTAAGAAACTCTAGAGACAGATGCATCATACTGATTCAGTTTGGATGATTTTTCAGTTTCAAAATTTGTAGTAGAAAACAATACTAGAGAAGTGTTGCATGTAAAACATTCCAAAATACAGGATCGGGATAGAGTTGAATTCCTTTCTTGTTGAGAGGGAGTGTTGAAAATGGAAACAATAAATATTGAAAAGGCACCCATGAGGCATCTGATTTAATTTTTCACTTAAGTAAATTAGAAGTAAATTGTGGTTGCATGTCACATGACAACTTGTACAAGTTAACTAAGTCATGAAGACTTAGTTAGTTTAGTAAATTCGAGTTGAGGGTCAAACTGGAGGCATGTAGATTTCTCTCTAAGTTTTAGGGGGTCCAGTTGCAGTTTATTTTGAGTTGTAATTAGTTAACTCAACTATTTGAGTTAAAATTAGTTTAACTAGTTCTAACTGAGAGATGAGAAAGTGAGAGGTCCAATGAATTAAATATGATTTAATTCGCATGCAGTGATTAATCAGTTAACTGATAATTCACTATAAATAGTTTTTGCATGTTAGTTCTAAGGAAGGCCCAGTTGAGATTGGAGTTAAAGGGAAGATAAATATCAGTTGTATAATTAGAAAATTATACAGGTCATGCATGCGGTCATCAGGAATCCATGGATGTATTGCACAATCATTAATTGAGAATTTCCTAATTAACGAGGGCTCAATTAGCCCAGGAATACATAAGCAAGGTTGGTTAGGCAGAGGCAAGCAACTAGTTAAATATTGGACCAAACTTTCTTAAATCATTTCGAGGATCAAAGCAGGATCAGAGTGAGACAGTCAGCAAAGTGCAGAGGCTTCTCAGGAAGAGAAATAGCATTTTATTATTTCATTTTATTGACTTAATGCAATATACAGATAGCGAGGCTTTTAGCTGAGGCTTTTCCTAGATACATCTTTGGGTTGTGCGATTGAAAATTATTTATCATTCTTGTTCATGTGATTGTGTGATCGTAATTGGTTTCGCAATTTGTATAATTGATTCAATATTTTGTTTTAGTACATTACAAGATCAATTGAATCTATTTAGATATTTCTACAAGATAGTCCAATGACAGTTGGGTGAGGATCATTGATCGTGGTGGCTTTCAGTGGATGGTAATTTGTAGATCCGAGAGAGAAACAGGTTACTGTTTGAAAGGACCAAAATATTGTGAAATAATTCGAGCATTCAAGGCTCATGGGAGTGAGTTGATATATGTATAATTTTTTCAAAGATTAATAAAAGAATTGAGTAGCACAGCAGCAGCACGGTGGTTTTTCACCTGGGATGGGTTTTCCACCAGAAACACTTGTGTCCATGTGTTTATTGATTTTGTGCTTTCATGTTTATTATTGATGCTATAATCTATGGTTGTGTGTTTCAGTTCATGGATGGTTAAAGATTAATTAATTTGAGAAAAGTTTATAAGTGCATCACTACTGATTCACCCCCCCCCCTCTTAGTAGTGATCTAGTTTCCAACAATTGGTATCTGAGCGGGGCTCTCAGGTGCAGCTTGATCATTGGAGAGCGGATCTTGGAGATTTTGGCATAATTTTTGCAAATTTACTAGAATAGATCAACAAGGTACTCCAGTACTTCTCGAAGGTTAATTTTCAACTTGGAGAGTAAATTTGCATTCGTCCTTTTTATCTTTTTATGAAGATATTTTGTTGTGAGTTGAATATGGTGTTAAAGATAAATCTAATTCTTTAGCTAAAAACATTATTTTGAATAGTGTTTCAAAATATGATAGCAAATTTGTGAATCACTATGAGACTGCCAAAGAAATGTTGGACACATTCGAGAATTTGTATCTTGGAGGAAAATTGCATTTTTCAGATTTAGATAAAAATGTGAAGGATTGTACTTCTATTGCAACGACTAATCAATCCTTCTCACAAGAAGATCATGGCACTAGTGATTCTAGTGATAGATTGTGCATCAGTTGTGAAAATGATGATAAATAGAAGATCATGGCACTAGAAGCTGAGATTCAAAGGCTCAAGGATGAAAATAGATATCAATAGATGTTGCTACAAATGTATGATGAAAAGGAGTGTTCATTCAAGGAATAAATTTCAAATATGAAATTTCAGCTACAAGAAGGAATGAAGGTTGAGATTGAAATGAGGAAGCATTTCATTGAGTTGGGGGATGAATGCCAAAGTGTGAAGGCAAAATTGGAGAGGCTCAAAACTAGAGCTCAAGCATCTACAAGAAAATCAAAAATTGTTGGAGCACCTAGTTGCAGCAAAAGTAATAATAATTGTGAGCCATGAAAAAAGCAACAAAATAAGAGAAGGAGGCCAAAGAAGAGAAATAGAGTTGGAAAATTCTAAAAGTGTGGAATTCATGGTCACATAGAAGCAACTTGTAGCAATAGAGAGATTAATTTCTCTCGTCGAAAAGAGCGACCAAAGGAGAAGCCTCATCAAGCATGGATGCAAAGGAAATATCCATTACTCAGGTATAATAGTTTTTTTTATGATTATTTTTTATCATGCAATGATTTTGGCCATAGGTTTATTGATTGCAAGGCACTTCCAAGGAATATAAAGTATTCAAATAGAAGACATCAACCTATTCCTTCATTTCTTGGTCACATTAGATTTTTTTTTGTGTGACAATATTGGCCATAATGCCAAGGATTGCAAGTTTAAATGTGTTTCAGGAGATCCATCCAAAGAGAGGAGAATATTCAAATCCAACCGCGTAAGAAGAAGAAAATTCAGCAGATGAAGGTTTGGAGTAGAAAAGAGCATCAAGGGTCTCTCACCAAAAATTGAGGCCTACATGGTCTCAGGGGGAGCATATGGTTGCACTATAAGTTGCATGCAAATTTTTAATTGTGCAACCATATGGGAAAGTGTATGAGAAGAAAAATATGCATTTTTAGAGATGTGTGTATTAAGGGGAAGTCCTTGAGGTTTGAATCGTTATTTTAGTTTTTGCTCTATTTCTATTCTAGTATGTTTTTAGTTGGACCAACTATGTATATATGTTGATTATTTTGGAGAAGCTATACATTTTGGTTTGGTTGATGTTAATGATGATATGGCAGCCATGCATTTTCAAGGTGTGGTGAGGGATCACACATTCAGGGGGAACATTTGTGCTTCCAAATGGATTTGGAATGTGTTGGCATTGCGTTTAAGGAGATTTTTGTTGTTTTTGCCACACATTGCATGTTGGACGAGATAGTATGGTTTGCATGACATAGTTTGTATATTGATTATGATCATTTCATTAGATCATATTCATGTATTGGCATTCATATATTTGTTTCCATGGAGATTAGATGATATAGTGGAGATAGTTCATCTAAAGTATGCACTTTATTGCTCATGTTTACTATTCTTTATGCATCATGTTGTTTCTCATGTTTTTTTGGATGGATGAGATATGATGATATGATTGTTGTTGCTCACAATATTTAATGAATGTTGTTTGGTTGAGATATTGTACACTCATTTGGATGAGTCATGATGCTATATATTGTTGCATGTAGAGTGTACATATTTTGTTTCTCACTGATTTATTGCTTATGCCTCATTGATGATATATTTCTCACCTATGATGAGGATAAGTATTTGATGCTGCTCATGATGGTTTGGCATAATGGATGTTAATGCTCGGATTTTGAACTCAATGTGGAGAGATTGCACATAATGTTATTATTGCTATTGTTACCTATGATGCATCATGTTGATGATTAATGGGCTCATGATGATATGGATGTATTTGTTGATTACCCTATGATATATTGCCATGTTGCTGCTATTAGATGATTTTATTGTTGTACCTATGTGGAACATGGTGAACTTCCTGCATGATATTCATGGAGGGATGGTGATGGCCAAGATGCTGAAGAATATGATGATAGTTAGTACTTATTATTTGTTGCAGCTACACATGGACGCTATATTATTGTCCATGGAGGGCAAGTATTTTAATGCTTATTCCATGTATTGGTGCTGCCATATGGAGCATATGTCCATGCTCACTTTTTCCATGTACTCATGTTATTTCATGTTTTGGGCATGTATTAATGAGATCACATTTGTGTGCAATCCATGCACTATCATTGTATCATCTTTTGGGCACATTGTTTATGGAGTGACCTGTGGTGTCTAGTATGGATTGGTCATTAGCTATGTATGGGTCAATGGATGTCCAAGTCATGTATTGTGGTGTATATCTTTCTTGTAGCTTCACTTCATTGGGTGCATGATGTAAACTTGGGTCCATAGAGTCATGGTTGGTGATAGGTGTAGAAGAGTTGCGTGTCACGACTATGTGCTTGCTCCAAGAAGCATTTTGATGTATTGTACTTCATTACATATCATATCCAAATTCAGTAGGATTCATGGTCATGTGGAGTAGTCTCTTGCACTTACAAAGGGGAGTCATTGACGCAGGAAAACGTGTTGTTCAAAGGCAGAGTATGATTGCAAATCCATTACATACTTCGGGGGAGCATGTTTCAGTCTTCAGAGTGGCATGGCATTGGCTAGTGGTGTTGGTGGCTAGTTTCCTTGTTCTACATGTTTATCTTGTAGATGATACTTCTATGGGATGCATTAGTATTATGTTGAGTATGACAGGGGGAGCACTCTTCTCTTCCATCACATTATTGGCATGGTACTTCAAATTTGATGGCCCATTCCCATTGATGTCAAAGGGGGAGATATTTTGGATTGATAATTTGGCCTCACATATTGTATTGAGGTTGACATCAATGCCAAAAGGGAATTTTTTCGACATTGTAGTGTTGGCATTGACGTCAACAAGCTCTTGATGTTGGTTTTCATATGCATGTGTGTTGAGTGCTTGGTGATGGTGCTGTTAGTTGGCATTGTGTTGCACTGAAAATTGTCATCTTGACATTCTGCTATTTTTATGAGCTCATTATCACTCATACTTCCTCCTTTGCAATTCTAACACATCAGTTCCTCATGTCAAGCCTTGAAAATAAGAGAAAAGTTCTTAAAATTCTCCTTAATTCTGGTATCGCACTTTCTCTTCATCTTGCCTGCGGTCTCGCACCTAATGTTCATGACTCCTGTGTACCTGAACGCAATTTCTTTGTGTTATGGGTTCAAACCCCTATAAAATATTTAAAAGGCGCAAGTAAACTTTAAAATTTCACTTTCAGTAAATTCTGGAAGCCTCTGGAAGGAATCTTGCGGTGGCAGAACTGCTCTTTTGAGTTTCATGTATCCCTTACCTTAAGGAGCTAACCCCTTGATGTGAGGAGCTTATCCCTTTGAAGGAGGATTCTATCCCTTCATAGTTGAAACTAAAACCTCCTCTTTTTCCCTATAAAAAGAGGCATTGGGTAGCCTCAAGGGGAGTTCAAGCTTTAGAATTATTTGAGGTTAAGTGTTGTTGGGATTCAGACTCATTTAATTAAGATTTTGTGAGTAGAGATTACATACCTCTATCTTTCTCGGTTGGAAGAGTGCAAGGCTTGTCAGGGTAGAGGAGATTCCTACTTCAGACCCCGGGAAGGCCTGTTCAACATCAAGGCTAAGGTTGTAAGGTTTTCTTTATTCAAAGTTAATACAAATGAATTCATTTTTCTCAATAAGCTGTTAATTAACTATTTATTTCATGGATTCCTTGATCACCATGATAGGCATGATTTATAATATTTACTATACATTTGCTATTTAATGTTTGCTTGTTTGTGACTGCAGTTCTATAAAGATAACTCCTTCAAGTGATCGAAGGACAATTACTTCGAACAAGCTTTGGATCTACGGTAAGACCTTAACACCTTTATAGTATTCTTTTGTAAATCACATATGTCAAGAGAAAGATAGGTTTATTTGGTTGTTTGTTTCTATATTACCTTTTGGTACTAGGGAGATCGATCTTGTCCACAAGATTGATTTATCCGGTCAACAAATTGGCGACTCCGTTGGGGAAGGATTCTTGTTTTTTGGTTTTCCTTTGTTTTGACTTGAGAAAATGATTTTTCTGGTTTTTGATTGATGGATACCTGCCTAGGTAGCTTAGCTTTACTTTGATTTTAAAAATTTTGAAGTCTTTTGTGTTTTTCTTGAACTTTTTTTGGGACCGCACTTTGTTTTCTTGCATAGTGCGGGTAGTTTCGCACTTTCCTCAAGTAACCAGTGCGGGACTGCACCTGTTACTTCTGGGGCCTGCAAACCCTGTTAAAATTTTTGAAAAACTCCATATTTCTTCTTCCAGTTTATCTTTAATTTGATTTAGGGTTTCTAGTATCTGCCCAAATCTGTATTGTTCCTGTCAAAAGCCTCTTGTTCGTGAGTTCCAACAGTATTTGTGTTTTGGGTGATTTTCTAGAAGTTTTGCATACTTGGATTGCTTTTCACTTGGTCTCTGTAGTGACTCAAAGATTGGAAGTTTGAAATACCTCAGATCACACTGGTCTTTTTGTCTTCTTGATGAGTCTGACTTGGTTGTGAAATCCATCCTTTTTTGAGAAATAGATCTAGTTGTCTCTTTGCAAATCTTTGAACAAACTTTGTTATAAGTTTTGAATTTCATTTTTACAAAAGGAAACATATCTGAATGTTTTTTTATTTGTTTTTTATTCTGGAAAAATGAATCCTTAGTTTACTGAACAACTAAGTAAAACATTCTCAAAAAAAAAATTAAAGCTTTTATTCAATTAGATTTTCAAAGTTTGTAGATCTCAAAATTAGTTTTTCGTATTTTTGGGTGCTTTTTAGAATTTGTAGATCTCTTTTGAAGGAAAGTTGTTTTTTTTAGTTTCGAGTCTTGAAAGTGAAATGGATTTATTGTGAGCATTGATTATTTGTCTCGTTTTGAGTTCTTATTGAAAAGACAAAAAATATTTTCTTTCATTTATTCTTCATGTTCAAAGAAAGAATTGTCTCTTAAAAAGAATTGCATTCTCGAACTCTTTCTTTAGCTAGAATTTCATTGAAAGAAAAACGAATTGATTATCATTTTTAGGTGTATTTTTAGTGTTTTTGGAAGTTGAGTCTTCACACCATCAAAGTTTCATTTTCATACCTATTGACTTAAAGAAAAGCCCATAAAAACAACGCTTAAGTAAAATTCATTTAGTAATCTTTTTATTTCTAGGGCTCTTATCACAAATATAGCTTAGGCTAGTATCTTGGAGTAGGGAGTAATTAACTCTCCAAGATAGTAAAACAAACAAGTAGATAAATCTTGCGGTAGGAAATAAATCCAATTGTAATTGGTACAATCTGGGAAGCTTCTCCTAAAGGAGCTAATCACGAGATCATGTCCGAACCTTTGAGACAATCAATTTTGTTTCATTGGTAAAGATAGAAGATTTGTGTGCATTACAAATGGTACACCTCGGATTAACCATTGTCGAGGAGCCTGGGGTCACTTGTCGGTAAACCTTGGATTAACCATGTCGAGGAGCCTTCAAGGGGATTGAGCTTTGTTACTTTTCCCTTGCGCGTGGAATCGGATCATAGACTGTTCCCCCAGTTGTATTTGTTATTATTGGTAACCTTAGTGTCCATAAGCTTAATATTATTTCCTAAAGTGACGGTGAAGGAAAGATCTCAATGTACCTCGAGCAGACATCGACTAGACTCACTTGGACTCTTTGGGGGGTTCTCTTCACACGAGATGGTTTTTTTAAGAAACTTGTGCCAGTCTGTTTCATTAAGTAGGTTGTCGAGGTAACTGTTCCGACCACCCTTTCTGTATTAAATTTATACTAAGTTGGATTACATCACCAACTAGTGTTTTTAGTACGGGAAGTTGTTTTTTGTGTGTGGTTTGAACTCTTAGATTTTTTAGGCGTGTGATTCAACTGTTTGTTTCTTTAGAGACTTTAGGTGTTTTTATTGAGATTTTCTTTGTTTGCGTGTGATTGATTAATATTTAATCGTGGCAGAATTACCGAGACAGTCCCAGAGACTTCAGGGGAAGCCCCCTGAGTATACACCAACTCAGCTTGAAGGGTTGTGTGCTCTAGTATCATCTAGTAGCGGTAGAATTAGATCAACATAAATTGGAAGTTCATCTATAGTTGTTCATCCTGATCATCAAATACCCACAACATAACATATTCAAGAACCGATTTCAGTTTCTGAAGTTACTGGTAGTATTTCTCCTTCCAGTGAATTAGCTGAAGAACCTGAAATTTCCGAGCCTAACACTGAACATTCTGTTTTGGAAACATCCTCAGGATTTATTACACCAACTTCTAGCGATCCTGATTCACCTAGGGTAAGAAATATTGTCACTGAAGATCTTCCATCTAGCCTTATTTCTATTGAAGAACTTGCTAGTCCAAACGAAGAGATATCTCTTCTCGAATTCCATTTCATCCTACACCCAGAGGTTACTATCCTTCATCTATCATGGAAGGAGGGTCATATATGTTTTCCCAAACACCAGAAGCATTTTTACACGGTGGTCCTTCTGTTCCTTCAGGATACCAGGCTCTTTCTGGTACTTTCTCAGGAGCAGCTCCTCGACCGATTGAACAAGTATTATCATCTAGTCTTAATGGAATTAAAACTGAAACTTTGAATGCAGAGCAAATATTTATGATGTCTGGTAATATTCCAAATCCTCAACCTCAAGGTGGTCAGTTACTGCCTGGGGGCAACCTCAAGGCAGTCAGTTACCGCCTGGGGGGCAACCTCAAGGCAGTCAGTTACCGCCTGGGGGGCAACCCCAAGGCAGTCAATTACCACCTGGGGGGCAATTACAAGGTAATTTTTTCCTAGGAAAAACCGTAGGACAATATTATTTTGGAGAACAACCTCAAGGACAGTACATACCTCAAGGTTATCAACCTTCAGGATAGTACATACCCCAAGGTCAACCCCAGACTCAGTATGTTCCTCAAGGTTCTTATCAACCCCAAATTCAATACGCGCCTCAGGGTTATCAACCTCAAGGTCAGTACCCAACTCAAGGTTTCCAACCACCTTCTGGTCAATCATTTGTACAAGGAGTTGGAAATTTACCACTTAATTATCAACCCTATGTTCAAACAGGCTATGGTCCTTACGTTCAACCTTCTACGGGACAATACCCTGGAATGAAAATGGTGTGGGATCCATCCCAAATTCAGCAGACTATGCAACCTAATGTGCAGTTGTCTACTCAACCTGGACAGCCTTTGGTTTCTGGTCCAACCCAGCAACCTGTCCAGCCTACTGTTCAAATCCCTGCACCTGGTTCTGTTCAGCATTCTAGGCCTAGTACACCTTAGACTCCACCTCAAACTGCTGCAACTACTGCAGCATCTGTTCAACCTATAACACCTGTTTCTGGAGTATATGTAGCTCCTGTTTCTTTTATCCCTGCATTCGTGCAAATCCCTCAAGTCTCTGTACCCCAATCAGGACCTACAGTTCAGACTTCGGTCCAAATACCTACAGGACAAGTTGGTACAAGTACGATTGTCACAAGTCAACCGCAATTCACATATCAACCGTACCAGGGACAGTATCAATTTGGTCCCATTTCACAAAACCTGGTATATCAGTATCAACCGTACCCTGGCTATACTTATCAATAGCCTCAACAACCACAGTTTGGTCCGGTTAATCCTGGTTTCCCAGGGGGTTATACCATTCCTAATGCAAATCTGATTCCCAGTTATCCTGGGTATCCTCCTCCCGGAACTGCTCTTGTTACTCAAGCTTTTCGCGACCCTAACCGTCAGTTACCATTTATTGCAACTTTGGATTTACCTGATTTGACACGCCTTACGAATGATCCAATTTTCTATCATCCGTATTGGTCGCCAATGCCGCATATGTTGCCCAGCGATATACCGAAATTCGAGGGTAAGTCAGGGGAGGATCTATCAAATCACGTTATGACTTATCACCTCTAGTGTGCACCTAATTCAATAATTGATGATTCAATTCGCTTACGTATTTTTCAACGAACTCTTATTGGTCTTACCGCCAAATGGTACATTGAGTTACCACGAGGCTCTTTTAATAGTTTCATTCAGTTAGCAACTGCCTTCTTAACTCATTTTCAGTTGCCTGTTAGATACGACAATGGCACGAAACTATTGACTTCACTAAAGCAATCCTCTTCCACATATATTTCTGATCATATTCACAAATGGCGATGTAGAAGGCGTTTGGTGAAATTTTACATTCCGGATCAAATTTTGGCAGAATGGTTTGTTAAATCATTATTACCCAAAATCACTGAAGATGTAGCTAAGGCTGGAGTTGTTACTAAGGAGCAAGTCATTGCTCAAGCTCAGTACCTTGACCTCGTTTATACGCAGTCAGGTACTTTACATGAAAAAATCCCTGATCTTCCAAAACAAGGTCAAATAATTGCAGCTCCTTTAGGGTCTCATGCCGCTGATGGTATGATTGGTACAGTTAATACTAAAAGCAAGAAGAAATCTTCGAAGAATTCTTCTCCTATAATAACTTTACCTGATTCCCCGAAAGGAGAGTCTTTCGCTGAAATTTCTACCGACATTCATGTCGTAGAGATATCTACGTCCAAATCTAAATCTGGCGATAAAAAGAAGGGGAAGAATAAAAACAAAAAGAATTCAAAATATAAAACTGATAAAAATGAATCTAATGACAAAAAACGCAAGCCTCGCTATCCTTGTTTCATTTGCAACGAGGATCATTTTACTAAAGAATGCCCACATCAAGCAGAGGTTTCGAAATTCATTAAAGGTTCACAACAACCTGTTGTCTTGAAGGATCCTTTTCCCACTCAAGATAGTAAGATGATTGGTTCCACCTCGAATGCCTCAGAAGAACCTATTATGATGATGTCTCATGTCAGGATTGTGACGCGATCGCAATATTATGGTAGTAAAAGTCCTGTTGGTGGTAAAGAAGCATAATCTTCTAATTCAAACACATCAACTACACCTCCTCCTGTTTCTGATCCACTACAGATCGAGAAACCCAATCCAGAATTAGTAATAAAACCGCCTGCTAAAGGTGTACTTTGTAAATTAGCTTTCAATCCACATGCGAGAGCTGCTCAGAATTACAACATTGTTCAGGACTTAGCTATTTCCCCTTCAGCAATGTTGGCTTTGGAGGTGCTGCAATCGTGCCCAGCACAGCGTAAATTACTTTTTTCTGCTATAGGAGTTGTCGATATTCAGGACTCAAACCTAATAATTTTTTATTTAGAGAATAGTACACCCCATCTACCTCATCAAATGGCTTTCCAGATTCCAGTATTAGTCAAAAACAGACCGATCTTTCAAACTGTGATTGATGAAGGGGCTTCTACGTGTATTATGTCGATCCAGTGTTGGAAATCACTTGGTTATCCTACACTCAATCAGTCTCCGACAATTCTAAAGGCTTTTGATGGCCGAGGGTTCCATCCTTTCTGTATTTTGTAGGATTTACCTATAGGGGTCGAAGGAAAAACCGTAAATCTAGATGTGTAAGTGGTTGATGCCCCTCTATATTACAACCTTCTCCTGGGTCGTAGTTGGTCTTATGCTATGACTGTTGTTTTTTCATCAGTCTTTCAGCTTATCAAGTTTCCACATCAAGGAAATATCGTTACAATAGACTAGTTAACTTATTTCTCCTTCGATCCAGCCTCTACAGAAACAATACAGCACGTCGGTAAAATAGCTATCCCTTACAAGGATGTTGGGGTAGGTTTGATTAAAGATTCTGGTTTGCTAGGAAATTTTTCCTTTCCTGCTCCTAACATATCGCCTCCTATCGCAAATATTCATATGATTGCATCGAATACTATTACTTTTGATGATCCTTGGATCGTACCTTCCGATTCCGAGTTGGATTCATTTGATGGCGAATGCCTTTGAGTCCCTTTGAAATTGCATATCAGGCTGTACAGTCGCTTTCCGATCCTTCTTCAACCGAAACTGATCCAATGAATGGCATCCATGAGGAATCACTTTCAATATCTAGCTTAGCCACAATGACATTTCCCGATCTTGTTCATACTGATGAACAGATTCGTGAACTTTTGTATGTTGACGATTTACCATGGGAAGATCTACATCATTGACCTTCGTTTTTCCCTGAGCTGGATCATTTTGAAAATGATTTCGCTTCTATTTTCACATTTGAATATGTCAAAAAACCACAGAATCCATTGCAAAATCCTAATTCTGAGTTAAATTTGGAAAATATCTCTCGAACGATTCCAATTGACATTTCACTTAACCAGGAATAATTGAAAACATTCATATAGGTGCTTGTTGTACAGACGATGAACTCAAATATTATAAAGCCCTATTTCAAGAATTTCGTGACGTGTTTTCCTGGTCATATGAGGAAATGCCAGGAATCAATCCATCAATTATTGTACATGAAATCAAGACTTACCCGGATGCCAAACCTGTCCGTCAACGTTTACGTCAGATACATCCCAAAAAAGCTGCTACTATCAAAGCTGAAGTTGAGAAATTACTTCGTGTAGGTTTCATTTATCCAATTCCTTTAACCAATTGGGTATCGAATATTGTTCTTGTTAACAAAAAACAAGGAACGATACAAGTATGTATCGACTATAGGGATATTAATCGAGCTTGTCCTAAAGACAATTATCCAACCCCCTATATCGAACAAATAATTGATGATTGTGCCAGCAGTGAAATGTTTTCCTTTATGGATGGTTTTTCCAGTTACAATCAACTAAACATACTCCCTGCTGATCAGCCTAAAACAGCTTTCATTTTTTCGTGGGGAACATTTGCTTATTGCAAACTACCCTTTGGATTGAAGAACGCTGGGGAAAATTTTCAAAGGGCTATGTCTTACGCATTTCATGACATTAAGCACATTATGCAGCCTTATCTTGATGATTTACCTGCTCATTCATCGCGTAGGGCCGACCATCTCACTCATTTACGAGCTATCTTTATGAGATGTAGGCATTATAGAATTCGGCTGAATCCACACAAATGTGTTTTTTGTGTAGAATTGGGTCGCTTACTGGGATTTATTGTTTCAAAAGAAGTCATTCGCGTTGATCCGTCGAAGGTTGAAGCTATTTTAAATCTACCTCCTCCTTCAACTCTGCGCCAACTCCAAAGTTTGTAGGGGAAAGCAAACTTTTTATGTCGGTTCATTCCTAACTACGCTGAGTTAACAAAGGATTTTACCAGGTTGTTAAAACAGAACGTACCATTCTTTTGGGATGAGATCGCTAATCAATCTTTTGATGCACTCAAACATGCGTTGACCCATGCACCGTTATTGCATCCTCCCAATTACAACCAGGACTATTTTTTGTACCTCGCCACCTCTCATTCCACCATTGGGATGGTTTTAGTTCAGGACGATGAATTCAACAATGAACATGTGATTTAATATCTTAGTCGAAATCTGGATCCGACTGAGATTAAATAGACACATGTGGAGAAATTGGCCTCGGCAACTGTTCAAGTTGTCCAAATATTTCGACACTACATCTTATTACGCAAAACCACAGTAATTTTTTACTGTAACCCTATGATGTACATCTTCACCAAACAATTGCTAGGGGGCAAGTATTCCAAATGAATAGTTATCCTGCAGGAATTTGACTTGGAATTTGAAAAATCCAAGGCAAAGAAATCTTTGGTTTTTGTCGAACTGATGTGTGATTTCCCGTCTACTGATACTGAAACTGTGGCGGAATAGCCCATTGTGGATGAATCCTTATTTATTATCAATACTCTTGATCCTTGGTATGGGGATATTATTGTTTATCTCCAAACCCAATATTTTCAGCCTGAAATCTCACAATCTGAGCGACGGAAAATACGTTTCCAATCCCAACAATACAATATTATTAGTGATACACTCTACCGTCATGGAGCGGATTCTGTTTTCCGACGTTGTCTTACTCATGAAGAAGCTGAGAAGGTTCTCAATGACTGCCATTCTGGAGCATGTGGCGGTCATATGTCTGGGTATTCCACAGACCAAAAGATATTGTGCACTGGTTATTTCTGGCCGTCGTTATTCAAAGATTGTATCTATGCAGTCCGGAAATGCCACAATTGTCAGGTCTTTGATCGTAAAATGTGTGCTCCACCCGCTCCTCTTCACCCTATAATTGCTGTCAGTCCTTTCGCAAAGTGGGGCATTGACTTTATTACATGTAATCCTCACTTGGCCGGGGGGCATGCATATATTATCTTAGCAGTAGATTATTTTACTAAGTGGGCCGAGGTGATGCCTACATTTTCGGCAGACGGCAAGACTGCTGCAACTTTCGTGTTCAATCATATAATTGCTAGATTCAGTGTTCCTCAAGCCATTATTACAGATCATGGAAGTCATTTTCGAAATATCATGATGCTTGAACTGACAGATCAACTTGGCCTGCGCCATGATAGTTCTACTCCATATTACTCGCAGGCTAATGGTCTGGTTGAAGCTATCAGTAAAGTTTTAGTCACTATGATCAAACGAATTATTGGTATTCATAAGTCGAATTGGCATTCCATGTTATTTTCAGCACTTTGGGCATATCGGACCTCAGTAAAAACATCAACTGGTTTCACTCCCTTTCAACTGGTTTATGGTTTGGAAGTTGTGTTGCCAATTGAATGCAAAATTCCGTCATTGAAATTAGCCATAGAATTACTCCCAGCTACGTCTGAAGAGGAGAAACGCTTTTTGTACTTTGCTCAGCTAGATGAGAATCAACGAAATGTTGCATTAGCAAATGAATCTCATGTCAAACGAATAAAGGCTCAGTACGATAGAAATGTTACACCTCGTAATTTTTCAGAAGGAGACCTAGTTTTAGTGTACGATCAAGCCAATGATAAGCTAGGGGCTGGAAAATTTGGGCCTATGTGACATGGTCCTTTCATTGTTAAGCGAAAGCTGGCAAAAGGGGCCTATGAGCTGATAGATTTCGATGGTGTCCCTCTAGATAAACCCAGAAATGGGCTTTATTTGAAGAGATATTATGCTTAAACTTGGTGTGGAGATTTTTAATTAAATTAGATTCTTTACTATTGGTGTGTCTTAGATTAGAAAAGCATGCCTAGTTTAGAGTGTGTTCTTATCACTATTCCTGTTTATCTAAGTTTTACTCTTGATATTGCAGATGTCGACGTCTCTTCAAAACTACATTGGTTTTGTTGATGGTGCTTGTCGTAGTACATGGAACATTTCTTCTGCAGCTTGGGTTATCTATTCACCCTCTGACGAGTTAGTATCCATGCATGGGGTAAGCCTTGGTCAAACAATGAATAACATTGCAGAGTATAGTGCAGTGATTGAGTTATTATCTGAATCCATATGATTTGGAAGTCGGAGTTTGATTGTTAGATTGGATTCTGAACTTGTTGTATTACAGCTTAACAGGGTTTATGCCATTAGAAATCCAGTGTTATTACGGTTATCTTTAAGAGTTCGTCTTTTGGAGCGTGAATTTGATTACATTGAATATCAGCATATTCCAAGACATATAAATACATTAGCAGATGCAGTTGCTTCTAGTATGATAAATATACATTTACAATAATGAAAACAGTAAATTAAACAACATTCAATGACATGTACACAGATAGCTGGTAATAGTGATATATCATAGCATAGAAGTTTGTTTCAAAATATACATTGTCTTCAATCATAGGTTGAAAAACACTTATGATCGGCAAAAATGATAATACAAAATGTAAAAAATATGAGTCTACAAAACGATCATCCTATCCCTGATGATGATCACGATAAGAGACCACTGCCTGGGCCACCCTACATAGGAACCTCCTAAAAGGTCCTGGGACACCAATCACATATATCTGTAATCTAAACAGAATATCATCTATGTCGGTCTCTGGAATTTCTAGAGTCAGGCACTCTAAGTGATGCTCCAAATCAGACAGGATATCTGCTGATTGGCCCTCTAGGGCTGGTGTTGCGACTACTGGATGCCTCCTCTCATAAGGCTGGAGATGGGCTGGTCGCCGTGGGCCCACATCTTCATTTAAAATTTTGATTATTAGTTTTTGGGATGAATAAAATACAAAAAAAAATTAGATCTTAGAAATGGTTGGAAATGATTTTTACCTGATTCATCCCACTATTCCCCTGCTGGGAGAGCCATCTCTCGGTCGCCGTAGAAATCTATCCCGGCATATGGAAAGTCCTATATAACAAAAATTTGGCATTCTAACCAACGAAAATATGTAGAAGGAAATCGAACAACCTCGACGCCCTCAATAGCGTGATGGGCCATCAAAGCAACCCAACGAACCATCCTAGGTTCTCGAGGTCGACCAGCATCAAACAGGAATGTTCTGCGGAGCTAACATGGGGATCCTCTCTAGAGAAAAGGTGACTACAATGGATCCATATCCAAAGTTGTTTAGCTTTCCATTCTTTTCTCTGGTTAGTTGGCCTTTTACATTGGCCAACACAGCCTCGCACCAGTTGAAAATGGTGCCTCGAAAATAGTCTACAGCAATGCACATCTGGGAACCGGTAGCCACATGCAACACTGCGCTCCCACACAGTCTGGTGATAGTAAATGCAATAACTTTAAGCTCGGGATGGATGATAGTTTTTATGTCAATCCGTTTGTCCCAGGGGTCTGCCTGATCATTACAGAACTCTAGTCGAAGACTAGCGACAAACTGGCCACCTGGCCTAGTCCCAACAGAGAAATTTGTTCGCCCCTCTTGGAAAAACCAGTCAAAAAATAGATATCCTCCAGCTCAATTTGGAGCCGGTGGCCGCCAATAATAAAACATTGGTCCTGTACATTCCATATGTTCACCAGCAACGTCAGGAGGTCTACCTGTGCCCTCATGCCCTGAATGACCTAGAATTTGTATAAACCGCATGCTCTCAATGCCTGCATTGTACGCAAATGAAGCATTGCGGTGTCATCTACGTCTTCATGCTCGTGTTCTCTCCAAATTAGCATCTTGTATATCCTACAATGCATAAAAATACATATTAGAACAATCTGGTTTGAAAAATTTTGGGCGGAATTGGAGAAATTTAAGCTTGAAATTTAATTGCGCGGGGTCCGCGCCAACACAGTGCGTAGGTACGTATGGGTGCTGTGGAACAAGTGTGGACCCAAGACTTTTTTCTATGTAGAAAAAAGTCGTGGTTCGCAGGGCCCGCGTGTTGCACCTGCGGACCCCCTTGGGCGATTTTTTCAACCTATTTTTCCCTTAAAAATGAAATCTAAAGCCTAAAAACGAAATGTAAACAGATGAAATGCAAGATAAGGAGGTCGTGGATTACTTGGAGTTGACGGTTCTCGATTTCGTCGGACGGATTTTCTAGAATCTTCGCAGGAACTTTTTTACCCAAAAGCTCTCACTTTTCACTCTGAACTCAAATGGTAAAAATGAAGTTAGAAAAATCTTTTTTATAAGTTTTTTCAAATAAATGAATTTTTAATTTGTTTATTTTTCACTTTAAAAAGGTTATTTTTGAAAACATTTTTATTTGTCTTAAACAGGTATCTGTAATGTTTTGAGTTTTTGTGCAGAAATTGGATTTTTCGGGAAAATTGATCATTTTTCGACAAAGAGCATACTTTTATCACTTTTTCAGACTCTTTCAAAAATTTACGAAAAAGCGAAAATTTGGAGTCCTCTTTTAAGCTCTTTTCAGACTCTCGAAAATTGAAAAGATTACCGAGCACTTGATTATTCGAACTCGTTAAAATTAATGAATGGTCGTCCTTTCAGTATAAGTTTACCCCTTTTACGGACTGAAATGGACTACTTACGAAAAAGGTATACGTTGACTAATTACAGTCAATAGAGTTATCTCCCGCATTATTTTATCCTTTTTCGGGCTCAAGAGACTAAATTTACGAAAAATTACCCCCATGGAGTCTTCTTAAGTTTTTTCTTCTGACTCCCTAAAATTGAAAAAACACCGAGTTTCTCCTATACTAGACTCGTTAAAATTTAACAGTAAAGGACCTGTTCAATTTCAAAATAGGAACAAACCACTCCTTCCTAGGGTTTGAATCTTAAACTAAGTTGGACTCATCTAAAGGATGAGCTTATAAACAAGCAAATGTTATCCTCCTCAAGCTTGTCAAAAATAAAGAGGTACTTGCCAGAAATGGTGGGGGAAAAGAGAGAAAAATGAACCTGTTTGTTGTATTTTGATTATTTGAAAATCCGTTAACCACTCTTGAACACGACACTTTTGTTCACCTAGGTTGGGAAATCCTTTGCCTAACAGTTAATCAAACCATTTTGAAAGTCTTCAGCCAGTTTCTGGGTATTAGCTTTGGGTCAATTATCACCAAACCATCTGCAGTGTCGTTATGTGTTCAAGAGGATAGTTCAAACAAACCATTCATCTACAAAATATCTGTCATCCATTTTGACCATCTCTGAGTCAGTCCTTGCCAATATATTTCTTCAAAACTTGATCTATGATTTCGTGTTGTGGGCTTGCCTATGACGGATCACTTCCTATCGACGACAGCTCATTATCTAGAAATTTGATCTAGAAATCGTCAATACCTTGAAATCTGCATGCCTTAATGGCAGGTTTCTCGCCTTTGACGACAAGTTGCATCATTGACCTTCGATCGAAAGATTCTGTGACATGTTTGACTTCAGCTCATTCATTCACATTTCATAGATTTTACTGAGTACTTTGAGGGCCATTGACATTACTAGTGTTTACTCTCACACTTGTTTACAGTTTACATTATTGACTGGTAATCAAGTGGTTTCTACCATGTTCGACTTTGACACATTTATTCACATGGATAGAATCGTACTAGTTCAAGAAATGGAAATCAAGACCCTGGATCTAGTTTCTACCATCCAGCCTGCGAGGGATTTTGTTATTCATTTATACAGTGGACTATTCATAAACAGATGGTTGCGTCCATACTGTGTCTGCACATGTCTATACTATTGATGTATTGAAAATCATTCATGTATTAGAACAGTTTAAATCAATTTCTAGTTAGTTTTGATCTGAGTATGGAAATGCCTACCTCAGCGATGATATGTTTACATATATATATATTTTTCATTGAATGTTTTTATAGGTTCTGGCTGGGGTGTCCACAGGATGATCCTTGAAATGATAAAGTACTGCACTCTTCATATATGACAGACTTCATCTTCATTTATTCCAGACTTTGCACTTTAGGGGGCAATCTGTTGCACTGAAAATTGTCATCTTGACATTCTGCTATTTGTATGAGCTCATTATCACTCATACTTCCTCCTTTGCAAGTCTAACACATCAGTTCCTCATGTCAAGCCTTGAAAATAAGAGAAAATTTCTTAAAAATCTCCTTAATTCTGGTATCGCACTTTCTCTTCATCTTGCCTGCAATCCCGCACCTAATGTTCATGACTCCTGCATACCTGAACGCAATTTCTCTTTGTTATGGGTGCGGACCCTTGTAAAAGATTTAAAAGGCACAAGTAAACTCAAAAAGTTCACTTTCAGTAAATTCTGGAAGCCTCTAGAAGGAATCTTGTGGTGGCAGAACCACTCTTTTGAGGTTCATGTATCCCTTACCTTAAGGAGCTAACCTCTTGATGTGAGGAGCTTATCCCTTTGAAGGAGGATTCTATCCCTTCATAGTTGGAACTAAAACCTCCTCTTTTGCACTATAAAAAGAGGCATTGGGTGGCCTCAAGGGGAGTTCAAGCTTTAGAATTATTTGAGGTTAAGTGTTGTTGGGATTCAGACTAACTAAGATTTTGTGAGGAGAGATTGCATACCTCTATCTGTCTCAGTGGGAAGAGTGCAAGGCTTGTCAGAGTAGAGGAGATTCCTGCTTCGGACCCCGGGAAGGCCTATTCAACATTAAGGCTAAAATTATAAGGTTTTCTTTATTCAAAGTTAATACAAATGAATTCTTTTTTCTCAATAAGCTGTTAATTAACTGTTTATTTCATGGATTCTTTGATCACCATGATAGGCATGATTTATAATATTTACTATATAGGTGCTATTTAATGTTTGCTTGTTTGTGACTGCAGGTCTATAAAAATAACTCCTTCAAGTGATCGAGGGACAATTACTTCGAACAAGCATTGGATCTACAGTAAGACCTTAACACCTTTATAGTATTCTTTTGTAAATCGCATATGTGTAGAGAAAGATAGGTTTATTTGGTTGTTTGTTGCTAGATTACCTTTTGGTACTAGGGAGATCGATCTTGTCTGCAAGATTGATTTATCCGGTCAACACATTGATGTCAACATACCTATGACTAGACCTAGTGGAAATGATGTTGTGGCTGCTAAGGAGATTGATTCCATACATGATGTGTTGGTTGGTGATGCTTCTACTACAGGAGGTTCGAGAGCTGCTCTTGATGTTGCATATTTCTTTACATGTCTTGGAGACATTAGTTTTTTGCTACATGTGTTCAGTTGTAAGATGTTTATGTTGGAGATGCTTCCACCAGTGATGGAGACAGTTGTATGACATGAGGTTGCTTCTACATAAGATAGATATGTTGCTTGAGGAGCTGGAGGTGTTGGTCTTGGAGAAAGTTGGCACGTGATATTACTCTGATGCAGATAGTCTTAGTATTGACATAACCAAGGTATTTGATCGTGGTATTGGTTTGGATATTACCATGGTACATGTATCCATGGTATTGACATAACCAAGGTATTTACCCATGGCATTGAGTTGGAGATTACCATGGTACAAGTGTACATGGTATTGCCATAACCATGGTATTTACCCGTGGGATTGAATTGGAGATTACCATGGTTAAAGTATTTGTGGTATTGAGATAACCATTGTATTTTCCCAAGGTATTGATTGGAGATTGTTGAGGATATTTTGACATATATTCTTGTGATTCAAGTAGCATTGAATCAAAAAAACCTCTTCCATCATGTGAACAAAGATCCACTACAGAATTGGAATTAATTGATTCAATCATCCTCACAAATTCGCTAGATAAAAAAGTGGCAGTTTTGCATTCACGTTTGTCGGAAAATGAGGATGGATCTCAAAATTCTGAGACATGGGTTTTTTAAAGAATGGACCAAAATAGTTTTCCCAATTACTAGTTTTTCGAAATTTAGTATATATTGATAGAAACATAAGGTTATTCGAAGGAAAGTTTCACAGATTTTCTATTGTGGTCATTTTCCAAATTTCCCCAATTGCAATTCCAGATTTGATTTACATCCAGAAAGTGATTACCATTGAAAATATCAAAAGTAAAATGGAGATATTGGATTGATTGATTCATTGAGTTGAATCTGGATCCAATCAAGCATATGAACACAGTTGTGATACTCAGTAGTTTTGTGTAATTGTTAATTTGAGCACTTGACTTCATATTTATATTGGATATAGCTCATTTTGCGATGGTTGATTGTTGAGTTAATTTCACTAGTGTATGGAGTGACTGTGAGTTGGAGAAGACCCTACAAACTATGTGAGCTTCATGATGCAGAATTTCTAAAGCAATTTGCAAATGTAGTAGTAAATATCTGAAACATATTTCAGCCATTATGTTTATGAAGGGAGTAAGTTGTTGGTGTGTGACTGGAGTAGAAATTAAGGAGATTGAATTGTTTCTTGTGTGTATTTTTTGTGTCGAGGTTTTGATGGCAGTCGTTGCTTCAAATTTATTTGATCTTTGATGATATGTTGTTGCAGTGCTCATGTTGAGCAATTTTTCAGAGTCCAATTTGAATTTACTCTCATTGCATGCATGGCTAGCACTATAATGGGATGCATGTGGTATCTCGGAAGTGGTGCCTTGTTCCATATGTTGGGGAATAGAGATCTCTTCAGTGACTTGGAGGAGAAGGACCTCTGATAGAACATAGATTTTGGAGATGATGAGAGGTATAGTGCGACCGAAATACGTACTTTTACCTTTCATAGGGAGTGTGGCTCCCCTCTCAAACTAACAAATGTTTTGTTTGTTCCAGGACTAAAGAAGAATCTTGTTTATGTATTGGTATTGGAAGATTGTGGCTATGATGTGATATTTAGAAAAGGAAAGGTTTTTATTAGACACGTTGCTACAGGACAAGTGAAACATATCAGTGTTCGAGTCATGAACATGTATGCAGTTGAGGTACAAGATGAATGCAAATATCTGAGGAGTAAGGCAAAGGTTAGATACTTGGTGGTTTAGAGGGACCATGAATTACCTCTCAAAATGCAGCCTCAGAAGAATCCTCAGAAGGTTGTGGAGCAGCCACATTTGGATAAGCAGAGAGGAGACTGAGTGGAGGCGTCCACTCAAGAACAGACTTCCAATATGGGGGGATTTTGAGATAGGTGGGCAGAGGGAGCACATGCAACCATACCTCCAAGTGAGAGGTGGGGAGATGTGAAGTCATAATCACGAGAGAAGAAATTTGGACAGGGTATATTGAGATGTCTTATCTCTTGGATCATTACCTGGCTACGGGGGGCCACAGTACATAGTAACTAGATGGATCAGTAGCGGTTGACGTAGTAAGATTTCAAAGTGATAGATGTCATATACTAGAGCGCAGATAAGAGTTGGTAGCAATGTGAATAGCATAGATTTAGAGTCAGCAACGGCGCAGAGTTTTCAATAGACAATGCAGTAGCTAGCAACAGTAAGAGACTCTGGAGACAGATGCATCATACTGATTCAGTTTGGATGCTTTTTTAGTTTCATAAGTTGCAGTAGAAAACAACACTAGAGAAGTGTTGCATGCAAAACATTCCAAAATACAGGATCGGGATAGAGTTGAATTCCTTTCTTGTTGAGAGGGAGTGTTGAAAATGGAAACAATAAATATTGAAAATGGCACCCATGAGGCATTTGGTTTAATTTTCTCTTAAGTAAATTAGAAGTAAATTGTAATTGCACGTCACATGACAACTTGTACAAGTTAACTAAGCCACGAAGACTTAGTTTGTTCAGTCAAATTGAGTTGAGGGTCAAACTGGAGGCATGTAGATTTCTCTCTAAGTTTCAGGGGGTCCAGTTGCAGTTTATTTTGAGTTGTAATTATTTAACTCAACTATTTGAGTTAAAATCATTTTAACTAGTTCTAACTGAGAGATGAGCAAGTGAGATGTCTAGTGAATTATGTAATATCCCAAAATGGGGAATGCAACAACATAAGACAGATATGCAAATAAATAACACGGCTCATCTAAAGAAAAGTAGGAGGCCAATATGGAGACCTTCTAAATGTATTTATAGCAGCAAATCAGATGTAAAAGATGGCCCATAAGATGCATAACTGGAAATACAAGACTCCAACAGAAGAAGATCCCTCAAAAGAGGTGCAACAACCACATGTATTGACTGAAACTGCCTTGACAACATTATTTTATTAGGCTGCAACAACTGTTGATTACATTTCAGATATAGAGCAGATCTGTGCATGAAAAGTCAAATCTATAACATATCCATGTGTTAGCCACCTATAAAATTTGTTTTACCAAAAGGTGTCTAAATCATTTTGGAGCCTTCAAGGAACAAATTTTATTGCAAAAGGTGTTGTCTCTTGAAGACTTTTGAACGCCTCATGCCCTTGTCCAAAATCCTCACTACTGTGCCCATTTTACACTCAGAAATCCTGCTGATTCCCAAGAAAGATTACTGCTGCAAACACCATCTTTCCCCCTTCATCCCCCATAAAATCTTTCATTTTTCATGTTTTTCCCCTTTCCCCTTCATCAAAACCCCTTTGATAAGGTTTAAGACTCCTTCTTTGCCTTATCGAAACCCTCAAACCCCTTCGAAAATCATTGAAAATCTATAAAAATCACATTTTTCATATATTATAGACTTAAGCCCCTTAGGCTAAGTCTTTAACCTTTCCCCTTCATACGCCCTGGTGCTGGAACCAGGCGCTAAGCCCTTTAGGTGCTTATCGCGTCGGAGGAAAAAAGTGCACGAGTCTTTTGCCTCACCAAGTTCTCCGATGCCGATTAGCCTTCCATTCTATCTCCCCGGGTCATATTATCTTCCATATAACCCACTGCCCCACACAAGTGCCAAGCCATTTCATCAATGAAAAGTCATCCCGACCAAAACCTTTGTTATATTACATTTTTTGGGTTTTAATGTGTTTTTTCGTCATGTTAAAATAAAACCGGGCGGAATCCATCGCACCGCTTTCAAGAGGAAGGTGGTATTCCCCGGTCGGCAGTGATGCCATTCACCATCCGACACGTGGCTTTGAGCACTATTGAAAAACCGCCTCTCATCGTGCATTAAAAGTCAAACATGGGCCCGGTGTAATATTTGTGTCCACCGTCTGATCTGAGACTAGCTCATTGGACGGTGATCGCGCTCTGGAGAAGCCCGTGTGTTAGTCCAAGGTACGGTGCGTTTCATTGAACTCCTCCGCCGTCGATCTGATTTGTAGATCGATGGCCCATACTCCATCGCTCCGCGCACAACCAGCAAGCCTCTTTTGTGACCCAAAACAATTATACAGTGTGGTTTAATTAAAGGTTTGAAGTCCGGGGCATGTTTATAAGGTTTATTGGTGCCTGTCCTCTATCGTTGATCGCGTGGGCTAATCTCATCCGACGGCCCACGTTTGTCCCAATCCCCAAACCAGATTTTATGACCATTTTTGTCCAAAACAAAGGTTTTAAACCATTTCTTCGTTTCGCTTTGACTTTCTGCCTCCGATCCTGACTGTCAATCTCTGCACAATCGACGACTCCAATTTAATTCCTCCGCTGTTTCCTTTTGACTCCCTCTGATCAATCTCACCCGTTGGATGATGCCATCCAACGGTCACGCTCTCTCCATGTGCCTTTCGAAGCAATAAACCTATACATGCAGGATCTCATAATGTTTTTCGTATTTTGCAAGTTTAAATGGTTTTTCCGCTATACTGAAGAAGTGTATCAAAGGCAGAGGGTGACAATCCTCTCGCCTTTGATGCATCAAAAAGAATCATGTGTAGGGTTTAAACTCCACGTTTCATCAATGTTTCATGAGGCATTGATTCCATATCACCCCTGTTCAGCCCTGCACGCCAACGAACACAGTAAGTCAATCATAAATCAAAGAGTATCAGGGTCGAAGATAGAAACGCACCAGCACGGAAGACTGAAGACGGATTTATGAGGATTATGGCTAAGATTGATTATCAAAAGCCAAATCCTCCCAATTAAAACACGGTTAAAAGGGAATCAAAGTGTATTATTAGAAAAAAGGCCTCCACCGCCACATCAGGGGCTAATTGAATCCCCCAGCTACCACAGAGCCACCTACAGCCTCAAAACAATCAAAAGAATGTCGAAGTTATTACCAGACCAGAAGATATTTTGCATCAATACAATTGAACAGTTATTTCAACCAAAGGAACTTATTGTAAACTGTCAGCATAAGTTATTACAAGGATAACCAGGAGCCTTGAAGTCAACAATTTATTTCCAGCAAGCCTAATAGTTAATGTAAACCAATTAATATAGAGGAAATATCAAAAATCTTCTCCATTAAGCCCCTCAAAGGCCGAGAGACAGTGCACTGTATTAATTGAAATTAGAAGATATTTTATCCCATTCCACCTCCTCATTTTTTCTATAAATACTACTGGAGAAGATGAGAGGTGGGTTGTTGGTTGGTTGGTTGATCACTAGTTGTAATACTGAAACTATCTGGAATAATACATAGTCTGTTGAAGTTGAAGAACAAATTGAAGTCTTGAAAGCCTTGATGATGTTGTTGCATGCTTGTTCCTGTGAAGGCTCTATCATTGGATCCATGAGCTTGGCTGTTGGTGAAGCATTCTGAATTGTTTAATGTTTTCTCCTGTTTTCATTCTGTTCCATGATTTCTTACTACAATAGGTTGAAAGTTTCAGGCTAAGAAATGACTCCTGGAAGCACCTTAGACCTGTTCATCCTTCAATGTTTCATGTTTTCTTCTACTGAGGTATTTTAGAGTCTTTAATCTTTCTCTTTAGTCCTCATGCTCGTTTATTTCCTTAATAGTTCGAACAGTTGGTCTCAGCATGATTTATGGTTCTCCCTGCTTGTCTGTTGCCACTTAAAGATTATTATTGAAGTCTCCCTTTGAAGTTCTTTTTTTTGCAATAAGTCAAGGAGGTCAGTTCTGATCTTGCCCTTTGTCCTTGCTTAGACAGTTGTCTTAAAGGTCTTTATAGTTGTGATCATAGATGTGTTAGGTGTTCCCTCTTCTATGACTGCAAATATCAGTGAATCTTTTATGTTTTTCTAAGTCATTTGAAATAAAATCTTTGAGGAAATAGGGTGTTCCCCGAATCTTATATTTCATTTTAAAAAGTTGTTTTGAAATCATTATTTTCTTAAAGGTGTGATTTGTAGAATTCATGGTTAGCCCTGTATATCAAATAGCTCTTTACTGTTCAAATTGTGTTTTCAAATTCCCTTTGTTGATAATTAAACTTCTCTTCCCAAATCATTAATGTCCATCTCATTCCAAAACCAAAGGATCCTGCAGCCAAGTTAGATTTGCCCTTTGATATCCCATATCCATTGATAAGTTTGTCATGACCTCATTTTGACTCCATTGCCCAATGAAGCTGACATTTCCTCTTTCTACCTACCTTTCCTAGACCTTTCATATCCTACTGTATCAATTCAACCAAAAAAACAATCAAACACCTGCACTTAATAACTAGTCTAAAACCAATACTCTAAGCACACAAGATAAACCTTTGCAAACAAACATTTGAGAGATCCCTCTCTGAGAACAGGAGGATTAGATCCTGTAACTCTAAATATTTGTTCTGATGTTGCCTTGTCTTTTGATTTTCCAAACTATCAAAACACGGGACACCAACACCATGCACTAAAAAAACATCCTCTTTCAGATCCCCTTGGGGTTTTCAGCATTACACCAAGTACAAGCAGTAGATCAAAGATCTAAGTCTGCAGATCTGCATAAATTTTCAAAAATTCTGAAGTATAAAACAAGACAACCAAACCCTCAATAGGATCTGCGTTGTAGTTGAAAGAAGAAGCTTGGCCTTCAGCCAGATAGGGGACAATGTAGTACAAACTCTCCCAAGAGGCCTCTCAAGGAAAGAGATTGGAATTCATAAACAAGAATGCCATGTGCTAAACAACACTATTCTCAGCTAAACAGCCAGAGAATGATATATGTCTAAACAAAAAATATATTCAGAAATATGATAATCATCAACAACCTTCTCATGCTGCTATCCTCTTCCTTTTATAAGTTGAGAGCTTGCAAACCCTAAACCACCTTCATTGAAAACACTCCTTTCACACCAAGCAGCTCCATCTAAAACTACGTTGTGCCTCATTGATGGCCACTCCTCCATGACAATGTTGTAGATTTGGTCAAGGTTGACCCAGTTAATATGTTTTAGCCCCTATTCACACCTTAGGGTGCTTTATTCAGCTAAAAATATGATCCACTTTCACATGAGAAGTGGTTTTATTCATCATAAAGAGTTTTATGGGTCCTCCCACCCACTTATTCACCTATCTATGTGACAAAACAAAACTTTAATATTCCCATTAGTTGTAGGCTAATGTAGGAATATTACAGTCCTCCCCCCCAAAATGTTGCTTGTCCTCAAGCAACTATAAGGACATTGCAAAATCTCCAATCGATATGTCTCCTCCCAATAATACAAGTTTGCCTTTGGTGAATGAACCAAATAGCTATCATTATGAAGAAGTGGGAGATATATAGAAAGAGTTAGCTTTTGTCCATTGGTCTCCTTAAGGCATGGGAGATGATAAATTTTGGATGCTTCAACCCCAATGAGAAACTCCAATCTCCATGCTATCATCCAAACAAATTGAGCCATCCTTTGTAGCTCATATAAATAGTCACCAATCCCTCCTTATGCAATGTGTAGGGGCTGCATGACTGAAAATGAGAGGTAAGGTTGTTCAACTTATGCTGCCTCTCCCTCCATATATGATAAATTTGGAGCTGTTGATCCTGAGCTACAACAATATAGTCCTCATGAAGCCAAAAGATACTTGGAACCTCATGATTCCCCTCATTGGTTCTAGGGAGTCTCCTTGCCCAATCCTCCATGCATATAGTGAATAGAGTGTCATCACCATATGTGCTCCAAAAGAAACATGGACTAAGTGTCATATGATATATTGGATGGTGACAATATTCCCTCCATTGAGACCAGCACTGTTCTTATTCTTGTTTCCTCAAAACATGATACAATAAGTGGCCACCCAACCACCTTCTTTCTGTCATAAGCTTCTCCAAAGCTTGAAAATAGTAGAGGATAATAGGTGTTGGCTGAATATGATTCAAGAAACACATGTCTTGCCAAAAATCCTCCCATGTGAGAGGCTTCTCCCAAAGACATAAGTCAAACATATGGCCCCTTGCATAAGGAAACAAAAGATATAGTGTAGCAGCCATGTAATGTCCCATCCTCCTCTTGAAGCATGAATAAATATGGGAACTTTCATTCCCAATGGACACATCCAACCAATGTGTCATCCCTCCCATCATGTCCCCAACAAAGATCAGAGCATCATCATCATCATGTGGGATCAAAACCAGTAATACATAAATAATCAAATGCAATGATGGAGGTGGATCATAGTCCCACAAGTGGAACCAGCATAGTAGATCTCCTGAGTGCATCAGATAGTGATATGGTAAGTGGTTTCCCCACCACTTACTTGCTTCCCAAGTAATCTCACCATGGCTGAAAGTGTGAGATATATTTGGTGCCTTAGGAATGCATCCATCATGAAACAGAATCTACCTTTGTCCTTCAAGGGAGTGGACATATTCAGAAATTTTTGTGGCCCAAAGTTTTCCATGAAGTTTGTATCGACTAACACTCCTCTTAGGAGCTATGGCCTACATATACATGGTAAAATAATACAAGTAATAATCAAATGAATCATGAGATACAAAAGCATATTCTTTACCAACATTTCTCCACATACAAATGGAATGGTACATAGATCTATCTCTTCTCTTTCCAAAAGAGGAAAGAGGTGTCTGAATTGACTCTTCCATAGAGTCATGTATCTTCCCCATCTCCTCACGGTTCATGCATCTCTGAAAATGACGATATAAATCTTCTTCAAAACCTTCCCACATGAATCCATTCGAGATAATACGGTGTGTTCTTATGAAATCAGTGGGAGTAGAAAGCAATATCTCATAGGCTGCATATAGTAGTTTATCTTTGAGCTTTGATTCTTTAGTAAAATAGATCTGATCATGAAAGTAAATGACTCCATCAACCACTCTATACCTCCTATCTTCCATTTTCCCATCAGGAACCTTACATGTGAAGAGGTTCTTGGAATATTCTACCAAGAGTTGGGACTCCCAATATGGATCTAGGCTTCCCAACAATGACAGCGCTGTAAAATTCTGAAATGAAGTAGTTGTCACATCATCATTCTTCTCTTTGACATGCTCAATGCAAAAGTCACATGTTGGAGTTTTGTAGCTCCATATTTTTTGCCTTTCTTGGAGCTGATCTTGCTCAAGATAGGATTGAAGTTCATGGAAGTCAACCTTCTTTTGAAAGGTCTCTCTCTTCCAAAACTTACATAGTTTGGCCCATCCATACAAGAGTGTTAATACCCTCTTTTCATATTCAAAAATCTTCCTCATGTGTGGAAGTATCATTTTCTGCCCCAAGACTCTGGAGTGGCCTTGTGATACCAAGCTCATGTCATCATAGATTTTTGAACCCTTCTTTTCCGGCGCAAATAGCTGAATGGAAGATAGCAAAGTCCATTTCAGAAATTTTCTCATCTCTCCTTGGAATCCATCAAATATTCCCAGCGTTGTGGTAGCTCCTCTCAAGGCTCCTTCCTTAGCCAAATATGTCATTGCTGCAACAATTTTGAGAGAACACTTTATTCATCTTCTCATCAGGGGGTCTCCCTGGTGGAATGACTCCATGCAAAGAGACATAAAAATATGAAGTAGACTGTATAAATGAGTGGACTGATTTGTTCCTCTCTTTGCTGCATAAATCAGTCTCCTTCTTCTGAATATAAACCCCTTGAAATAAACAAGGGTGCATGCTCCTCATCCTTGGATGTTGATCCATCCTCTCTCCTCCTTGGATCAAGATGTTACTGCCCAATAATACTGTCACATGATACTCCTTGGGAACCCTTTGCAAAGATGCAAAAGCTTCTCCTCTTGAAGCAATAACTTCATACCCATCCCCATGTAGTGATGGTCCTTCTTTTGAAGTGACAACACTGTTACTGCCTTCATGCTCTTTCTCCTCATCAATGTTTGAGAATGCCTCATTGACAATGAGAGACCCTGGATATTGGTCTTCCCTTGAAAGAGGAATATCCATGTCTTCCTTTTGAGAAGAAATCTCTTCATGCAATGGGGATATTTCCCTTAGAAAAGTATCACACAAGTTTTTATCCCCCTCAATAGAAATCTGAAGTGGATTTGACATAATAGATCTTTCCAACTCATGCAAGGGTTTTGCATGTTCATGCTTTGCTAGCTCAATCAAATATGTTTCAGTTTGTTTTACATCAAATCTCTTCACTAATCTCTTAGTGAATCTTGCATAAGTAGATATATTTGCATTCTTTAATGAAAATGATTCAAATAACCACCAAGCATAAGCTTTACCTCTAAGATGCAGCGCTGCTACTTTAAGGGCTTCCTTTTCTGAAACTTGATGTAGATCCAAGTATGAGTCTAGCTAATCTATCCAATCCTTGGTTGTGCATGTGGAGGATCCATCAAAGTTTGGCAGAAATAATCTACCTCTTCTTCTTCTATTGTACTTGTTGGATCTCCTTTCCTCCTTGAGTTGGAAGAACTCTTGGAAGTTCAAGTGTTCCTTGAATCTCCAAGATTGAGATTCATACTCTTGAAGATAATCACTCAAAGTCTCCTCCTTTGGTGCATCTTGTTTCTTCATCTCTCTTGCAGTAAATCTGGGCATAGTATAACGTTGTAGATCTAATTGTGTAGCTGAGTGCTTGCACACATGCTATGAAGAACTGGGGTTTTCTTCATGTGAATATCTTCTTGAGGGATCTGCATGTCTTTCCCTCCTCATTCCCCTGGTCTCTCTTTTTATCTCATGCATAGCTTGGAAAAGAGTCTTTGAGAACTCTTCTCCTTTCATTCTTCCAGATAAATGGGTCTTACCCTTGTCTTCTTTATCTTCTATGTAATTAATCTTCTTCTTCTGTCTTTTCTTCTCTTGAAAAGACATATGGGCTTCTTAGAAAACATAGGTTGTGCCAAGATGATGCTCTGATACCACTGTAAAATCCCAAAATGGGGAATGCAGCAACATAAGACAGATATTCAGAGAAATAATGCAGTTCGTCTAAAGAAAAGCAGGAGGCCAATATGGAGACCTTATAAATATATTTACAGAAGAAAATTAGATGTAAAAGATGGCCCATAAGATGCATAACTGGAAATACAAGACTCCAATAGAAGAAAATCCCTCAAAAGAGGTGCAGCAACCACATGTATTGACTGAAACTACCTTAAGAGCGTTATTTTATTAGGCTGCAACAGCTTTTGATTACATTTTAGATCTAGAGCAGATCTATGCATGAAAATATAGATCTATAACATATCCATGCACTAAAAAGGCTCCTCTTTCATATCCCCTTGGGGTTTTCAGCATTACACCATGTACAAGCAGTAGATCTAAGATCTAAGTCTGCAGATTTGTACAAATTTTCAAAAATTATGAAGTATACAAAAGTATTCAGATCATATCTGATATGACAAGAAATAGATCTTCCTTCAGTGGATCTTCAAAGTGGAGGGAGGGCAGATCCCCAACACTTGAAAACCAACTCTCCAACTGATGTGCCAAAACAACCTGCAACAACACCTACAAGAATAATGCAGATCTAGAAGGGAAACTGCACTGTAGGGTTTAGATAATAGTTGGCCACATGCCAAGATCAGAAAATGATGCCCAAGCACTCCAATACACTCCGCCAACTGGAGTAGAAGCCTCCTCCACTAAAAAAGGGCACTGAAATGATCTAGATCTGAGTAGATCTAGCCTCCACTTGCTGCAGCTTGCAAAGAAAACCAAACCCTCAACAGGATCTGCGTTGTAGTTGAAAGAAGAAGCTTGGCCATCAGCCAGATAGTGGACAATGTAGTACAAACTCTCCTAAGAGGCCTCTCAAGGAAAGAGAATGGAATTCCTAAACAAGAATGCCATGTGCTAAACAACACTATTCTCAACTAAATAGCCAGAGAATGATATATGTCTAAACAAAGAATATATTCAGAAATATGATAATCATCAACAACCTTCTCATGCTGCTATCCTCTTCCTTTTATAAGTTGAGAGCTTGCAAACCCTAAACCAACTTCTTTGAAAACACTCCTTTCACACCAAGCAGCTCCATCTAAAACTGCGTTGTGCCTCATTAATGGCCACTCCTCCATGACAACGTTGTAGATTTGGTCAAGGTTGACCCTATTGATATGTTTTAGCACCTATTCACACCTTAGGGTGCTTTATTCAACTGAAAATATGATCTGATTTCACATGAGAAGTGGTTTTATTCATCATAAAGAGTTTTATGGGTCCTCCCACCCACTTATTCACCTATCTATGTGACAAAACAAAATTTTAATATTCCATTAGTTATAGGCTAATTTAGGAATATTACAAATTAAATCTGATTTAATTCACGTGCAGTGATTAATCAGTTAACTGATAAGTCACTATAAATAGTTGTTGCATGTTAGTTCTAAGGAAGGCCTAGTTGAGATTGGAGTTAAAGGGAAGATAAATATCAGTTGTATAATTAAAAAATTATACAGTTCATGCATGAGGTCGTCAGGAATCCTTGGATGTATTGCACAATCATTAATTGGGAATTTCCTAATTAACAGGGGCTCAATTAGCCTAGGAATACGTAATAAAGGTTGGTTAGGCAGAGGCAAGCAACTGGTTAAATATTGGACCAAACTTTCTTAAATCATTGCTAGGATCGGAGCAGGATCAGAGTGAGTGTTACACAGTAATTTGTCACCGTCCTTACCATTCCCCATCCCGCACAATGGAGGACCCATTCTGTGACCTGTGAACATTGTCATGCCTTGAAAACATCATCAATGCATTCCTCTGAACATGAGCTTTATTTTCCCTTGAGACATCTCCTTGCAAAAGTCATGAAAAACATCCCTTTTGGCATTGGCGCGGGCAGGCAGTTCAGTACTCGCGCCAATGGGGAAATTAATGCAAAGAGGTCGCGCCACCTGGCGCTCTGTAATAGAGCCGTAGTCGCGCCACCCATTTTGGGAGTTGTTTTTTAAATATGGATGGCGGAAGTTGAGTTCCAACAAACTCACAACCATTGCCTATCTAGAGTTGGGAGGTTTGGCTGCGGGAGTTCTATGGAGAGAAGTGGTTTTGCCACCTCTCATAGAACCTTCCTTGTTGATAGGGCCAATCCCATAATAATAGGGATCCCAACTCCTCCTTCCCCATCTATAAAAGCTTGCTCAAATCCATGGCAAGCTAGTCTTGAAGTGCCTAAGCTCTGAATCTCCACATTCCCAAGAGCCTTTGTGTTGTAAAGAATCCTCTCTTTCCCTTAAGGCTGACTCAAGTAAGGAGACCATTGTCACGAGACTCTGGAGAGGTTTTCCCTTTCCTTGGCAAGCTTTGCGAGACGTGGACTACTGGAGACCCGTCCGAAGGAGACCGCGACGTCAGAACTTGGTTGTAATCTCTCTTCGCTGGTTATTTAATAGATGATTATGATTATGGTTCCACTCCGTTTTCCATCATGTTAATGTGAGTAATGTCCTTTCTGATTGATGTTTAGTTACGTATGCTGGTTTCTATGCTTGTATCTGTTCGTTTCTTCTATGTGCAGGTGTTCATCCGCGGAGATCGTGGAAGGATTGTGATCTGCCGAGGCTGAGGAACGGGGACGCTTCTTCTTCGGATCCTAGCGTTGGAATCCAGGTAGGCTTCTATTCCAAGTCTTTCATTCGTAATTAGGAACCTGCGTCATAGCATTGTTTGATTGTTGCTAGACCCCTGCTGGGCTAGTAGGGATCGCCTCTGTCCACAGAGGGGATTTACCTTCTCAACAGTGAGATAGTCAGCGAAATGCAGAGGCTTCTCAGGAAGAGAAATAACATCGTATTATTTCATTTTATTGACTTAATGCAATATATAGATAGCGAGGTTTATAGCTGAGGCTTTTCCCATATACATCTTTGGGTTTTGCGATTGAAAATTATTTATCTTTCTTGTTCATGTGATTGTGCAATCATAATTGGTTTCTGAAATTTGTAGAATTGATTCAATATTTTGTTTTAGTACATTAGAAGATCAGTTGAATCTGTTTAGATATTTATACAAGATAGTCCATTGACAGTTGGGTGAGGATCGTTGATTGTGGTGGCTTTCAGTGGATGGTAATCTGTAGATCCGAGAGAGAAACATGTTCCTATTTGAAAGGACCAAAATACTGTGAAATAATTTGAGCATTCAAGGCTCATGGGAGTGAGTTGATACATGTATAATTTGTTCAAATATTAATAAAATAATTGAGTAGCACAGCAGCAGCATGGTGGTTTTTTTCTCGGGATGGGTTTTCCACCAGAAACACTTGTGTCCATGTGTTTATTGATTTTGTGCTTTCATGTTTATTATTGATGCTCTGATATATGGTTGTGTGTTTCATTTCATGGATGGTTAAAGCTTAATTAATTTTAGAAAATTTTATAAGTGCCTCACTACTGATATAGCCCCCCCTCTCAGTAGTGATCTAGTTTCCAACAATTGGTATTTAAGCGAGGCTCTCAGGTGTAGCTTGATCACTGGAGAGTGGATCTTGGAGATTTTGGCATAATTTTTGCAAATTTACCAACATAGGTCAACAAGGTACTCCAGTACTTCTCGAAGGTTAATTTTCAACTTGGAGAGTAAATTTGCATTCATCTTTTTTATCTTTTTATGAAGATATTTTTCTATGAGTTGAATATGGTGTTAAAGATAAACCTAATTATTTAGCTAAAAACATTATTTTGAATAGTATTTCAAAATATGATAACAAATTTGTGAATCATTATGAGACTTCCAAAGAAATGTTGGAGAGATTGGAGAATTTGTATCTTGGAGGAAAATTGCATTTTTCAGATTTAGAGAAAAATGCAAAGGATTGTACTTTTATTGAAGTGACTAATCAATCCTTCTCACAAGAAGGTGATGGAACTAGTGATAGATTGAGAATAAGTTAAGAAAATGATGAGAAATACAATATCTGGCACTAGAAGATGAGATTAAAAGGCTCAAGGATGAAAATAGAGTTCAACAGATGTTGCTGCAAATGTTTGATGAAAAGGAGTGTTCATTCAAGGAAGAAATTTCAGATCTGAAATTTCAGCTGCAAGAAGGAATGAAGGTTGATATTGAAATGAGGAATCATTTCAATGGAGAATCAATGCCAAAGTGTGAAGGCGGAATTGGAGAGGCTCAAAACTAGAGCTCAAGCATATACAAGCAAATCAAAAATTGTTGGGGCACCTAGTTGCAGCAAAAGTAATAAGAAATATGAGCCATGAAAAAATCAACAAAATAAGAGAAGGAAGCCAAAGAAGAGAAATAGAGTTGGAAAATGCTACAAGTGTGGAATTCATGGTCACATAGAAGCAACTTGTAGCAATGGATAGATTAATCTCTCTCATCGAAAGGAGTGACCAAAGGAGAAGCCTCGTCAAGCATGCATGCAAAGGAAATATCCATTACTCAAGTACAATAGTTTGTTTTATGGTTATTGTTTATCATGCAATGATTTTGGCCATAGGGCTATTGATTGCAAGGCACTTCCAAGGGATATAAAGTATTCAAATAGAATACATCAACCTACTCCTTCATTCCTTGGTCACATTAGATTTTTTGTGTGTGAAAATATTGGCCATAATTCCAAGGATTGCAAGTTGCACATGTGTTTTAGGAGATCCATCCAAAGAGAGGAGAATATTCAAATCCAACCGCATAAGAAGAAGAAAATTCAGCAGATGAAGGTTTGGAGGAGAAAAGAGCATCAAGGGTCTCTCACCAAAAATTGAGGCCTACATGGTCTCAGGGGGAGAATATGGTTGCACTATAAGTTGCATGCAATTTTTTAATTGTGAAACCATATGGGAAAGTGTATGAGAAGAAAAATCTGCATTTTTAGAGATGCATGTATTAAGGGGAAGTCCTTGAGGTTTGAATCGTTATTTTAGTTTTTGCTCTATTTCTATTCTAGTATGTTTTTAGTTGGACCAACTACGTATATCTGTTGATTATTTTGGAGAAGCTATACATTTTGGTTTGGTTGATGTTAATGATGATATGGCAGTCATGCATTGTCATGGTGTGGTGAGGGATCACACATTCATGGGGAACATTTGTGCTTCCAAATGGATTTGGAATGTGTTGGCATTGTGATCAGGGAGATTTTTGCTGTTGTTGCCACACATTGCATGTTGGATGAGATAGTATGGTTTGCATGACATAGTTGCTATATTGATTATGATCATTTTATTAGATCATATTCATGTATTGGCATTCATATATTTGTTGCCATAGAGATTAGATGATATAGTGGAGATAGTTCATCTAAATTATGCACTTTATTGCTCATGTTTACTAGTCTTGATGTATCATGTTGTTTCTCATGTGTTTTTGGATGGATGAGATATGATGATATGATTGTTGTTGCTCACAATATTTGATGAATGTTGGTTGGTTGAGATATTGTCCACTCATGTGGATGAGTCATGATGCTATATATTGTTGCATGTAGAGTGTACATATTTTGTTTCTCACTAATTTATTGCTTATGCCTCATTGATGATATATTTCTCACCTATGATGAGGATAAGTATTTGTTGTTGCTCATGATGGTTTGGAATAATGGATGTTGATGCTCGGATTTTGAACTCAATGTGGAGAGATTGCACATAATGTTATTATTGCTATTGTTACCTATGATGCATCATGTTGATTATTGATGGGCTCATGATGATATGGATGTAGTTGTTTCCTCTATGATGTATTGTCATGTTGTTGCTATTACATTATTTTATTGTTGTACTTATGTGGAACATGGTGAACTTCCTGCACGATATTCATGGAGGGATGGTGATGGCCAAGATGTTGAAGCATATGATGATAGTTAGTACTTCTTATTTGTTGCAGCTACACATGGACGCTATATTATTATTCATGGAGGGCAAGTATTTTGATGCTTATTCCATGTATTGGTGCTGCCATATGGAGCATATTTCATTGCTCACTTTTTCCATGTACTCATGTTATTTCATGTTTTAGGAATGTATTAATGAGAGCACATTTGTGTGAAATCCATGCACTATCATTGTATCATATTTTGGGCACATTGTTCATGGAGTGACCCGTGGTGTCTAGTATGGATTGGTCATTAGCTATGTATGGGTCAATGGATGTCCAAGTCATGTATTGTGATGTATATCTTTCTTGTAGCCTCACTTCATTAGGTGCATGAAGTAAACTTGGGTCCATAGAGTCATGGTTGGTGATAGGTGTAGAAGAGTTACATGTCACGACTATGTACTTATTCCATGAAGCATTTTGATGTATTGTACTTCATTACATATCATATCCAAAGTTAGTAGGATTCATGGCCATGTGGAGTATTCTCTCGCACTTAGAAAGGGGGTTCATTGAAGTAGGAAGATGTGTTGTTCAGAGGGAGAGTATGATAGCAGATCCATTACATGCTTAGGGGGAGCATGTTTCAGTATTCAGAGTGGCATGGCATTGGCTAGTGGTGTTGGAGGCCAGTTTCCTTATTCTACATGCTTATCTTGTAGATGATACTTCTATGGGATGCATCAGAATGATGTTGAGTATGACAGGGGGAGCACTCTTCTCTTCCATTACATTATTGGCATGGTACTTCAAATTTGATGGCCCATTTCCATTGATGTCAAAGGGGGAGATATTTTGGATTGATAATTTAGCCTCACATATTGTATTGAGGTTGACATCAATGCCAAAGGGGGAGTTTGTCGGCATTGTAGTGTTGGCATTGATGTCAACAAGCTCTTGGTGTTGTTGGTCATATGCATGTGTGTTGAGTGCTTGGTGATGGTGTTGTTAGTTGGCATTGATGTCAACATACCTATGACTAAACCTAGTAGAAATGATGTTGTGGCTGCTGAGGATATGGATTCCATACATGATGTGTTGGTTGGTGACGATTCTACTGCTAGAGGTTGGAGAGTTTCTCTTGATGTTGCATATGTATTTACATGTCTAGGAGACATTAGTTTGTTTCTACATGTGTTCAGTTGTATGATGCTTATGTTGGAGATGCTTCCACCAGTGATGGAGGCAGTTTTATGACTTGAGGTTGCTTCTACATAGGATAGAGATGATGCTTGAGGAGCTGGAGGTGTTGGTCTTGAAGCAAGTTGGCACGTGATATTACCTTGGTGCAGATAGTCTTAGTATTGACATAACCAAGGCATTTGCTCATGGTATTCGTTTGGATATTACCATGGTACATGTATCCTTGGTATTGACATAACCAAGGTATTTACCCATGGCATTGAGTTGGATATTACCATGGTACAAGTGTACATGGTATTGATATAACCATGGTATTTACCTGTGGTATTGACTTGGAGATTACCATGGTTAAAGTATTTGTGGTATTGAGATAACCATGGTATTTTCCCACGGTATTGATTGGAGATTGTTGAGGATATTTTGACATATATTATTGTGATTCATGTAGTATTGAATCAAAAAAACCTCTTCCATCATATGAATAGAGATTTACTACAGAATTGGAATTAATTGATTCAATCATCTTCAAAAATTCGCAAGATAAAAAAGTGGCAGTTTTTCATTCACGCTTGTCGAAAAATGAGGATGGGTCTCAAAATTCCGAGACATGGGTTTTTTGCAAAATGGACCAAATTAGCTTTCCCAAATACTAGTGTTTCAAAATTTAATCTATATTGAGAGAAACAGAAGGTTCTTCGAAGGAAAGTTTTACAAATTTTCTATTGTGGTCGTTTTCCAAATTTCCCCAATTGCAATTCCACATTTGATTTGCATCCAATAAGTGATTACCATTGAAAATATCAAAATGAAAGTGGAGATATTGGATTGATTGATTCAATGAGTTGAATCTGGATCCAATCAAGCATATGAACAGTGTTGTGATGCCCAGTAGTTTTGTGTAATTATTAATTTGAGCACTTGACTTCATATTTATATTGGATATAGCTCATTGTGTTGGTTGATTGTTGAGTTGATTTCACTAGTGTATGGAGTGAGTGTGAGTTGGATAAGACCCTGCAAACTGTGTGAGCTTCATGATGCATAATTTCTAAAGCACTTTGCAGATGTAGCAGTAGATATCTGAAGCATATTTCAGCCATTATGTTTATGAAGTGAGTAAGTTGTTGGTGTGTGATTGGAGTAGAGATTGAGGAGATTGTAGTGTTGCTTGTGTGGATTTTTTGTGTAGAGTTTTTGATGGTAGTTGTTGCTTCGAATTTATTTGATCTTTGATGATATGTTGTTGCAATGCGCATGTTGAGCAATTTTCAGAGTCCAGTTTGAAAATATATGAAACGAGGCTTGCATGGAGGTAGTGAGGGCATGGAAGCTTTGAGTAGAAAGTGACTTGGTGGATTCATTATAGGGAAGAATTTTCTCCTTCAAATAGGAGTTGGATATTCCAATGGTAGTTGGGTGAGGATCGTTGATCGTGGTGGATTTCAACGGATGATAATCCGTAGATCCGAGAGAGAAATAGGTTCTTGTCTGAAAGGACCAAAATACTGTGAAATAATTTGAGTCTTCAAGGCTCATGGGAGTGATCTGATCCATGTATAATTTTTTCAAAGATTAATAAAAGAATTGAGCAGCACAACAACAATAGGGTATTTTTTTTTCCTGGGATGGGTTTTCCACCAGAAACACTTTTGTCCATGTGTTTATCAATTTCGTGCTTTCATGTTTATTATTGATGCTCTGATATTTGGTTGTGTGTTTCATTTCATGCATGGTGAAAGTTTTATTAATTGGAGAAAAATTTTATAAGTGCCTCACTACTGATTCCCCCCCCCCCCTCTTAGTTGTGATCTAGTTTCGAAGAATCGGATCGTAAAATTCATGACAATCATCTTGAAAACCATGAAATCTTTGAAAAGATGAATTTTCAATTAGAGGCATGGAATTATGATAAGAATTTTACGATGGAAAATAGATCTGATCATATTCAGCAGGCATGTCAAGACAGTGAGGATTTGACATAACCATAAATGAGTGCGAAAGTGCCATAACTGCTTGAAAATTACCCCAGATAGTGATATGTTAAGCCATAAATATCAAAGGATGTAAAAAAAAAATCATTGGATGTGCTGATGGGAAAATAGTAAGTTGAATGACAGTCATCAGAGACAAAATCATGATCAGATGTGTCAATTAAAGCATCAAATTCCCAATTTGTAATTAACAAGGATAAATCAATTTGAATAGTTTCACAAATGCTCTGCATAATAGAATCATCTTCCTCGCGTGATGAGTGTAACAAACCATTTTCTTATTACTAGGTACACATTTTACTATCATCGTAATTGTCGAAAGAGGTAAAAAGGGAATGCTAGTATAGCATACACATGAAATCATTCAGGGTAAAACAAGTGAATAATGATTTGATTCGTTAAATAATCCATGCATTCATTAGCACTCAAGAGGATTTCAGGTGTGACAAATAAAAATATTAACATTAAAATATTCACAAGAAGGATGAGGAGTTGATCGTTTTCAAAATAATGTGACAAGTATGACTCCTTTCACCAAAGATAATCTTTAAAATAATAAAATTGACAATTCCATGCTTATGTGAGAGACACACTCTCCAAACCTAAGTTAAGAGCAAGAGTTTCTCATGAAGATGAAGCAATTGAAATAGAAACTTGAATCCGATCAAGAATCGAATCTTGAAAGTTTGAAAGATTATATCCGTAATTCCAAACATATTTCAAGAAGGAGTTTATATCAAGTGAAACCATGTGGAAAGAAGAGTTTTACGAGTAAAACTTGACCTAAATTGGTTCTTGGATCTTACCAGAGTTGAGATATCCTAACATAACCATCAACGGAAGTTGAAGTTCCTCGAATACCTGACAAGTCCCGAAACTTTTAAGGATTGTAAAATCACATTTTGAAGAATGAACTAGATCATGCATGGCGTGGGGATAGTTGCTTTCACTAATTTCAATAATACCACTACTAATGGGATGGAAACCATCTATGTCATTGATTTTATCAGGTTTTAAAATTTCAACAACCAAATTACTCAAGTCAAAATATTCTTCTAATTGTGAATGCGAGGATGAATGAATCAGGGAAATTTCATGGGCAAGATGATTTGAATAATTTTCTTCATGCAAAATGAGAAATAATGACGGATGGAGAGAATATTCAATATCATGGATATCCTCGCTATCTTATACCAATTGAGAAGTTAACTCATAAGATGAATAACTTGAAGAACATGGAGTATCTTCATCACAAGTTGATTCATGGAAACTGTAGGGCACAAGGGATAGTGAGATGAAGAGGAAGTTTCTATAAGAGCATATACTTCAACTAAAACAAATTCCAGATCTAAACCTTTCAAATTAAAATCTTCATGATAAACTGAAGGTTCAACTGGGGCACTTGGGCATTCATCATCGCATACATCAACAGGATTATCATCATTAAAATTATTGTTTCCCAATACTACATATCTAAACAAATTGATTTCATTTGATTCATTATCATGACTGACAGATTCAATATTAGTCAAGGATGAGGAAACACCATCTACACACGGAGGATTTTGGAAAAGATAAGAAATATTGAAAGAATATTCACCTTCCTGCTCCTTTACCTATGTAATGTGACTACCTTGAACATGATTTCAATTTGGACCAACAATTTGAAAATTAGGAGAGTGTGAAAAACTAGCTGGTGGAGCAAATTGATCAAGTGGATCACAATACAAAGAGTCATAGCATGTAGATGATAGAGGATGATATAAATCCAAATCAAATTCAAGACTAGAGTTATGAATGTTAGTATCATCTTGAGGAATGGAAAAAATCATTTTTAGCATAGGCTTCATGAGCCATTCCAGGATTCCCTCTATGGGATTTGAGTCATGAAAAGAAAAAGGGGGATGAGAATATGGATTAGGAATTTGATGTGCAGATTTCCCAAATTTATTATCATCGCATGGAGGCACCCTCATCGGAACCTAAAAAGGAGGAGGACAAGGAACAAAAGGAGTAGTAAATTCCTCCTCTAAAATTTGGGGTGCCTCTTGGTTTACAAGAGTTGGGGAAGAAGAGAAATCAGGTGGCTTGGACTCACCATACAAAGAGATATGAACCAAATGCTCAAAATTTTGTTTCGATAAATCCCAATAAGTATCTTCTTCGGGAAATTCATAACAGAGGTGAAGGAATCGATTAGAGAAATCCTCAACTAATTCATCAAGCTTCATTCTAAGATGATTGATTCTTTATGAACATATCTATAATCATACCTATCAAATGTTAAATAAATATCCTCGAAAACATGGTTAAGAGAATGAATGGAAGCAGGTTTTAGAGTGTGACACCATCGACTAACTTTACTTTCAAGGGTGAGACAGAAAACAATACAAGCCACATCTTCACTATCAATTTCATAGTATTCACAAAACTTAAGGAAAAGAGATGCAATCCCAGTAATGGATGTACCACCCTCACCATCAAACTTGATTTGAGGCAAGTCATGAAGAGATTCATCGGGGATTGAAAGCTCACTAGGCAATAGGTTATAAAAATACCCTAGGATTATGATTCGAGGATGAGCCACTTATGATAAGAGATTCAAAATAGACTCAATGGGCTTAGCTTGTCATTTGGCCCTCCTTTTAGTGCCATTTTTGATGGTGTTGGAAATATGTCAATGAGGGGGTATTCCCGATGTGAAGTCCAAATTAGACCTCACATCATTTTAAATAGAAGCCCCATCCAGATTATCGGATCAACTTCCATGTATGTTGTAGATTTTCCTTAGCTACAAAGTTCAGCACAAGAGAGTAATGCACGGGTATCTTCAAATCAGAAAGTGAGTATGCCTTGTGAAATTTTCAGCTACGGAACATATCAAGGTCCTTCTACCAAAAGGGGAGAGAAAATTGGGCCCTTTAAAGACAAGTAATATTATTAATCTATAAAAGGCACAAGAAAACATGCATAAGAATGAATCTGTGATCAACCATTGAAATAGTTCGTAAGGAATCAATGATTTTTAAAGAAAATACAACACACCTTTGACAAGATAAGTATCAAAGACACTGAAATAGTTCAATTTCTGTGGTACATATGAAAACAACATACATCCCAAACATTCAAAGAACAGTCTTACAATATTCACAATATATGCATGAAAGTGTGTCAGCTCAATGAGCTTTTGAATTAAGTAAAAGTTCCAAGATGCATCAAGACAACAAACACCACTAGCCCCAATAGTGTAGCATTAGAGAAGTCACTCACTCATCCAAAACAATTATCCTCCTCTCTAATGTATGGTAGGAGGAGCCAAGGTGAAAATTCCTTTTCATGTATAATGAGGGTGTATATATAATAAATGGGGTGATCTTTCACCTCCCATGTAAATCTTGGACTACCCTCATGATTGTTTGACTTCTCTATGACCTTTCGACTCCCACATGAATTTTCACATTACATGGATGACTCTTAGACTTCCACTTTACATTACATTTTACAATATAGAATTTACGTAATCCACAAATTATGTGTCACATTCTAACTCATGACATGACATGACACTGATGACATCGATTGCATGATGACATGGCAATGTCAAGCCACTCTTTGGTGTTCCTTTGTCTTTAAAAAGAGATGTGCAATGTTTCATTTTCATAAGAGATATGATTTTTTATTCATATCTGCCCTCCAAAGGGTTTTGAATCATATGTAGCCTTCATGTAGTCCTAATCTTTGATCTTATTTTGTAATATGGTGTTCCCTAGTCTTGTCACCTAATGATCATCTTATCTCTTTAACTCCATGTGTCTTCTAGCATGGTTTTCCTCTCCTTTTCCTCCATCATTGTCCTATCACGATAAGATAGACTACCTGTAGCTAAAAAACATTCATTACAAGCCAGCATTAGTCGAAAAAGCCCCTAACCTACATATTTCATGAATTGACCTGTTAGGTATGGAACTAGTCACTGGTTGAGTGACTGGCTAAGGGAATTATGTAGTTCTAGAGGCCAAGGTCTAGGACTTAGGCTTGATACTATACAACGTGGAGTTCATGATGGCGAGGTTCGAGATATTTTGCAGCTGATGGATTTAAGAGCTCAAGGCATGGGCTTGAGGCTTGAATATGCCCATTGTGCAGTGATGTAAGGAAAAAGGCCAAGGAATTTCATAGTTGAGGGACTTAAGGACTCTTTTTGAAGGCTTGAGCCTTGGAGGCTTAAGACTTGAGTTTTCCCACAGTGTATTTTTTTGGAGGTAAGGAGACAAAATGATTGCGTAATTGCACATTTTAGGAGCTCAAGGTTGAGGCTGGAGGACTGAGATTGTGTAATGCACAAATTAGGATGAGTTAGAGAGAAATATCGTGCAGTTCTTGAGCTAAGGGTTGGGCTTGAACACTAATATTGTGCAGTGCGCAATTCTGGAAGGCAAAGACTACACATTATGTAGTGGCAAGGGACAAGCGTGCTACTTAAGGGTTGAGATAGTGTAATGTGTAGGTCAGGTTAGGAAGAATGACGTTGAGTGGCCCGGCTGGGGAGTTTTCCCAGTTGGACTAAGTGTTGGATCAGTGATTTGAAGATAAGTAAAAGAGAGACTCTAAGCATGATCACACACTTATATCACTTGAAAATACGATAAGGAACACTCTGAACATATGAAAAAATTACCTTCCTTGATGCAACAACTTTGCGACGACTCCTACCAAGTGCGACACTAAATATCCACTTTGCGATGACAGTGATGACACTTGTGCGACAATGCTTAAAACTTTCTGAATATGTGTGATACATGTTTACATGATAAGAACAACTCATTATCACAGATATTACCTCGTTAGACAAACCAAAACTCCACTTTACATGATGAGTGACACTTCCCATGCCAGAAGACGACACATGTGATATGAAAAGAAAAGTGTGAACGACACTTGCACTACACGAATGACGATGAGATCAACACATGTCAGCGCGAAGATAACATGACAACAAAACTAATCAAAGTGAAAGCAAACAAAAGAGACATTTGAAAACATGAAAACGAAACTCACGAAAATGAAGGTACGCAAAAGAAACAGTTTGAAAAACACACCAAAATAGAAGTACAAGTGCAACTGAAAGTGAGAGACTATCGATGCATATGTGCACTAACTTTCGACATGGGTTTAGCATAGCATAGAAATTGGCTTGATGAATTGTGCTAGGCCTAGTCAAGCTTTCACGAAATAATGCACTCATGAATTCATTACAGATTGAGCATGTGTGATCAGGTGACTTCTACACTTGCAATCCAAATAGGGAGCCCAAAGTCTTAACAAAACATCACCAGACAAGTAGTGACCATAAAACGACCAATCACAAGATTCATAGTATGCTCCAAAATTCGAGTGTAGGAAAACTTTTGGAGGGTGTTATTGCAACAAAAAAACATTGTGATTTCCTTTTTGCAAATAAGAGAACTTGTTAATAGATATAAAAAGCCACAACTAGGACTTATAGGTCGAGTTATCAACATTCCAACCAAGATCTCAAGGATTCAACATGCTTTGCCTTGTGACATAAATAATAATGACATAATTGTAGTATCAATTAAAAAGAGTCCAAGGTTAAGAAATGCTTACTCTTTTGGTCGCATTCATAATGATTGTGTGAGATAACAATTTAAAAACTAAAAAAAATAAAAATAATTGATAAGTGGGAATAATTTTTCATGGAAAACAAAGAAGCATATGAGAATAAAACATATATCGACTATGAATAATTTCATCACAAGAATAATGAAGAAGCTATTTATCAAAATAATGAAGATCCAATTACTAAAACATTGGTGCATGGGTTCATTGATTCATACAACATCTTTGATCTATAAAACAACCAGTTAAATATTTATCCTACTAAAGGATTCTTTCCATTAGAGATTTTTCGAGACAAACACTCATAAGAAATTATTTTTCCCACATTGTTTTATGGTAAAAAACGAGATGTTGACATAACAACTAACTTTCATATAAAAAAATTATAAAATGGGAAGTGTTACATAAAAAACATGACTTTGCATATCATATAACAAACTTGTTTTACAAAGCAATACATGTCATTCTAAATCAATTGTTTAGTAGTATATTTTTTAGAATAAGAAAATTACAACTAAAATGAAGAAAGCTAATAGCAAAATATGTCAAATCAAAGTCAAACCCTGATCATATTTTAAGATTCAACATTGGATACATGGATCTCAAAGCTATTCATACATCTCGAAATTAACATGAACAAACACATAGAAAATTACAAGTAATGATATGACAACTAGGACCGCCCACTTTTTTATTTCTCTTAGTAGTGCAAAAAATCATTGGCAACCATTGATTAATGCATTCAAACAAATCTATTAAACAAGTCAAATAAGACATTGAAAATGAAGTCAAAAGCAATGAAATTGACTCATTGATCATAGATGACCCTATTACTTGTCCATGTTACTATATAAATATAATTTTTTCTTTACAAAATTTAATATGTCATGAAAATTAGAACTGCAAAAGTATCCAAGACTAATTTTTTGTCACGTAATTCTAAAAGAGAGGCAATGAACATGACTATGCATTAATATGGATAAACAATACACCAATATTTGGGAAAAATACAGACATGGAAATTGATAAATTTATCAATACAACTTGTCGTGTGATTCCTAGATAATTGCATTTGACTTAAAGATATTGCATAATCATTGTCATACAAAAACTTGTAGGAAAAGAAAAAATTTACAATGTAGATTTATTTTCCCAGAACCGCCAATGAAAAGAACAAGATTATTGAGACCTTTAGAATATGACAATAACAAAACAAAGAGAAAATGAAAAACTAATATTTCAAACATGTAAAATTCTAAATATGACAATGGATATACATCTGATATCCATGATTTAGAATTAATGCATGAAGAGTATATGCATGCAATAGCATGCAACTTGAATCATACAATTGTATTATTACAAATATAACCATCAGCCATGTGGACACATAATTTTCAAGGAATATTTCAAATATATGGAATGCAAATAACTACAACAACTACATATTATAGCTCGTACACGACAAAATTTGATAGAAAAATGACATCGACTTTTAAACGCATACAAGAAGAGAATCAAATTTCAAACGTTATCATCAAAACAATTAGTAGGCTTGGAAAAGCTTTGGTGACTATGCAACAAATGTCTGCACAAAACGTTGTGCACATAATTCTATCTCTACCTCTAAATACAAGTTCAATAAATTGTATATTCATAAACGCTTCACCCAATGAACAAAGAGCATTTATCCTAAAGAAACAAAAAAAATTATATTGGCAACCAAATGATCTTGATGACACAATGTGTCCTTCAATAATTGATTACTACACACATCGTCTTGAAGCAATCGACCAAATATGCTTGTGATATGCTTAGCAGAATTTGCATCAACTTATACAAAAAAACGCATAAAACGATGAAATAGTTCCAACCCATATGTCATCAAATACATAAAATACAACAAGCACAAAGACCCCGATAATTACCATTGAGAAAAAATGATATTTTTTGTTCCATATATAGTATATGAAAATATTTTCAAGCAAAAATACACTACATGGGACAATGCTAACAATTCACTGATAGACATCATAAAGAAAAATGAAATAAAGTTTGCATATGAAACAAATGCAACATGGGGTGACCTTGAAGATGTAACAGATGAGATTGAAAGTAAAGAACAATAATTATTCAAAGTATACATTTTTTACCAAACAAGAGAATCTATTGAATATGACTTTGAAAGTGGATTGCAACACTTTCAAAGAACAATAAATATAATAATAAATGAAAAAACTTTTCAAATCATAAAACAACCATATATAATGGATAATACAAAATTAGTTAACATTATAAGACAATTAAACCAAGAATAATAAATACTTATTCGATGGAACCGAAAACGAATTCTACACACAAAGTAAAGTACATATTAAGCCAAAAAATATCTAATCCAAACAAACCAATTCACGTATTCCTAACAGGAGGCACATGAACTGGAAAAACATTCACTGCTAAAGAAATATTCTAGTCACTGATTTGATTATACAATACAAAGATGCATTATGACACATCATAGTTAAAAGGGATTATAAATTTTTATACTAGAAAAGTAGTGTTCAATGCAAGGGGTGTCACATTACAATCTTCCCTCTATATGTCAATTAACAAATCAAGTTATCTTCCACTAAGTAGGGAAAATTTGGATGCATTGACAAAGTACTTTCAACAGCTTCATGTATTTCTCATTGATGAAGTATCACTAATGGAGCAACACTCTTATATAAAGTTGACAAACGTTCGTGACAAATAAAGCACACACCGACAATTTACTTTGGCAATGTTGGCATGATGCTTTCAGGAGACCTGTACCAAGCACAACCTATAAAAGACTCATTCATATTTGAGAAACCAATCATTGGTAAAGAAACTATGTAATACTCATTTTGGGAAGATGAATTCAAGTGTTACGAATTATGTACCGCAATGCGACGAAAAAACGTCGACTTCATTAAGATCTTAAACAAAATGAGACTCAATGAACAATCTGATAAAGACATCAATTACATAAATAAACATTGCCATAAAACAACACCATTGGATCCATTGTTTCCATATAATTTTTATATAAACAAAGATGTAGTTAGACATAATGAAAAATTCTCTCACTAGTCAATGCAGAACTAGTAGTCATTGAAGATATTGATGAACTTGAAATAAATCAATACATGATGTTGGTTTATGAAAAAACAACACCATTGCCAACAAAAATATTAGTTAAACAAACTATGTTGGTTGAACTATATGCAGGCAACTACATGGAAGATGGAATAGCCAATGGCGTCGATGGAATCTTTAAAGCATATACAATAAAATACAAATATCCAGATGTTGTTTGGATAGAATTTGCAGATATAACAATCGGAAAAGAAAAAAGAAATAAACATTGTCAACTATATGATAAAAGAATTAAATCAATTTGGAGACCAATACTACGAATAACAAGAACAAATTCAATTTATAGAAACAAACTCAAAAAATTATTTGAAAGAAATTTCCAATTCAATTAGCACGTGCTTGAACAATTCAAAGAAAACAAGGTCTAACTCTAGATGTTCTTGGATTTGGCCCAACATGCATTACACAACATGGACTTGTGTACACAACATTTTCAAGAATGAAAAACGTTTATTCACTATATTTTTTAAATGAATTGTCACAAAAAAAACATGTGATAAACAAAGTATCACATGAAATGAGTCGTTTAGAAACAAATGCACCAAGGCTAGTTAAACAAATACATAGATCAATAACCGCCAAAAACAACTTCTTAATTTCTACATTGAACACACATAGCTTAAAAAATCATCTTGAGGATATTTTGCAAGACAAACATTTAGTGGAAAGCATGATTATTTGTTTTTAAGAAATTCATCTACAGCAACCACTAACAATTGATCAACTAAGCAAATTCAATTTCAACATTGCAGATTTTGTGCACGAATTTCTTACTTGTGTTGATAAAACAATACAAATAAATAGAACAAAAAACTATTGCAATGACAAAGTTGAACTCATTGTCACAAATATACATGATGAACAATCAATTGTCATATATAACATATGTGCAGCACCATTCACACCTATATCAATAATAATTGACACAATTTCATTAACAAGTATTGAGCTACCACAAAGGGATTATATCTTTATAATAATCGGTGATTTCATTGTCAATATCCGTCCAAAAAATCAAAATACAAAGTGGCTACAAGAATACATGCAACCTTTACAAATGCAATAAATTATGCATAACTTTGTTCAAAAAGGAAAATATGTTATTGATCATATATGAACAAACTTACAACCTGAAAAAATTTCAAGTCCACATATCGGAACCATATTGGACTAACCACAACATAGTTCATCCTCTATTAGACTTTTCCTAAAGGTCACATTTTGTTGCTTGACAACAATTTCTTGACAAGCATTTGCTTGACAATAATCTATCCATATTTGACTATTTTACTTTCTACACCAAATTGAAGGTAAATTTATTGGCCTCCATTTTTTTCATGTTAAAACATAAGCTAATTTTCTATTTTTATTGTTTACCTGATATGTATGCCAACACCAATTTATTTTCCTTTAGTTATAATTCTTAACATCTTGTTCATTTCTTTCCCAAATAGATAATAAGCAACAAAACAATCAGTTGTTTTCTTTAGCTATTCATCAGTTTGAATTACTTCTAATACAAAAGTTTCTTTATATTATATCTTTGTATACTTTAATCTTATTTGTAACATGGTAAATATTCTACAACATCATGAAAATACTTTGTGAAAGTGAAACCGAAAAACAACCATTGGGAACATAACAAAAAAGGTAAATATTATCAACTACAATTCCAATAAATTGTCTCCTGATTGCTTTTTAAATTGTCTTACATTTTCTTTTTTTCTAAAATAAAGTTCTTTGATATTCACATACACAAATTAGTAGCATACATACCTATAATCATTGAAGAGATGACTAGCTACAAAGTTGGGAATAATTTCCATGGAAACACCATTGTCACATATAAAACAATGCTTGATAAAACAAAAAAGACAAATGAAATTATTTAAGCATATTTGACAAATTCCAAATCACCTTGAATCTTCATGGAAATCATATTAATGAACATGAGAAAAAACTTCTTCCACGAAGAGCTATTTGTATAATAGGTTTCAGAATTGGAGCAAAAACAACCTATGACCATGATGAGTCTAATTTAATACTACTTGTAAACAAAGAAACAAGCATAGAAAATATTTCTCCTATATGCCACCAATACAACTTCATCCCAAATGAATCAATCAAAAGGATTCTAACAACAAATGAAGATTATGCACAAGGGACAATAGGTGCAATTTTCACAAGTGCCAAAAAGTCGGGAATGCAATATACTTTGGAAATCAAGGATGGAAATTCAAAAAATGAAAAGCCATTATAAGTCTACCTCTTCCAATCCATGTGTTTCTTAAAATAAAAACAAAGAAAGAAATATTCGCTTTTCGAAAATGTCATCTCTCACTGTCATGCATTTATAAATTTTCACATCATTTGTAACAAAGTTTTACTGCATTTTGATTCATAAAAAAAAAAAACAAATGCATATATTTTATTATAATGCAACTATACTTATTCCCATCATTTATAGTATAATTTGATTTCATCCAAAATCAACTCATAAAGAAAAAATTTCCCAAAAAGTTATTCAAAAATGTTGTAAAACGAAAAGCAGCACATGACACACTCTGCACTGGCCAGTTAACTATCATCACAACGTTGAAGACAAAAAAGACTTTGGAATATATTAAACCATTGCTCATGTCTAAAAAAAAGGGTGAAACATTGTAACTAGGACATTTTATGTTATATTGTATGTATTTTTTCCCAAAAAAAGTGTATTGGTTGGTTGTTTGTTAATTAGATTAACAATATGCTAGTCATAACAAATATATATATATATATATATATATATATATATATATATATATATATATATATATATATTCAAAACCTTTTCAGCTTGTTTGCTCATAATGCAACTTAGTAGTAGAAAACTTTGGTTCTATAGAAGGAAAGATGTTTTGTTTTACCAAATGTGAGGCACAAACTGATTTTACCTATCAACACCTATTAAAGTGCACATAGTGAACAAAAAAGTTGGAAAAGTACCATGTACTCTTTGAGATATTGCTTTAAGCAAATTATTTCCAGATTTGACAATTTTTTCCTATCAAGGCTATGTAAAAGACAAAAGTATTGTTATCTACATGTTGCATGACTTCGTTTTTCATGGAAAATGTATAGTTAATCATGATAATGTATTTAGTGATATAGAGACAAATTCTATGCATGAAATTTTTTTTGTAAGTACTATGTTCCTAAACATTCTTGTCTCATATTCCTCATGAATTTTTCTATCATGCAAATATGCTAATAAGACAATCTCAAACTTTCCTATGCAGTTTATTTCTTATTAATTTATGTTGTTTAAAACTTTAAACTATTGCTCGATGTTGCAAGGGTGGTTCAAACAATCATTCGAGACTTAGCCGCTCAAGGACAAGGGCTGCAAGTACTAACCACCTAAGCAAAATCCTCATGCCACAACTTTTTTTGTATCTTTTTGTTTACAGTCAATAACATTAAAGAAACTTCAGTAATATTGCATGGACAAAAAAAATTTGTATCTTTTTGTTTACTGTCAGTAACATTAAAGAAACTTCAGTAATCTTGCATGAACATATATTTCCAGCTTTAAACTGGAAATGTTTCTCCTATCAATTTTTCCATATTCATTATCTTCACACTATAAAACTATAATTATCTTGCTTTGTACGATATAAGATTTTTATTTATGGAGTATGTTTGTAATTCAAACAATTATAGAAAAATATATGAAAGTCATTTTTCTTTACTTCTTTATTTTATTTTCCATTTAATTTGTGTATTGTGCCATAAACATATGGAAAACAAAGAAAATCACTAACATGATCTAATACCCTTTCCAAATGGTTGAAAAGAAACTCTAAATTTGACATATTTTCTCATTGACTCCATTCATTATTTCTTAATTCTTCAAATTTATCATGTGAAAGGGATAAGCATTCATACCCCACTTTTTCAATAAATAAAATTTATCATGCATAAAGGGATAAGATTTCAGACCCCATATGTTCAATATAATAAGCACATAAGACTTATAGGTTGAAATTTCCCAATTAGGTTCTATTATCCATATTATACCTAGATACAGTATGTCATCCATATTATACCTAGATACAGTATGTCATCCATATTATACCTAGATACAATATGTCATCCATTCCACATCATTTAACTAGAAATTACTTGACTGCTCTAGCTATCCTCCATGGATTTTGGAAGACCAGCCAAGGAACTTATTTTGAAAACCACTCTAGTACATCAAATTCTATAGTTATCTTGACAATTAGAATTGATATAATTTCAAGTTCAAGTCTCTCTTTCTCCTTGAGATACATTTCTCTCGAAGACCAAAGGTGAGTATCATCACATACATCTATATATCTCATTTCTAACAAAATCCTTTTTCCTATCAATTTCTCAACTCCACTTTATAACAAAATCCTTTTTCCTATCAGTCTCTCAACTCCCCAAAAAAAATTTTCCTATCAATTTCTCAACTCCATAAGAAAAAGGCTTAGGGTGTTTTGCTTGATTCTAAAAAGTTTACAATATAAAGCACGATGATTAATAAAATATAGTTAAAAAATCACAACAAACAATAATATGAGAAGTTATAAAGAGAAAGGATCAAAAGTCAAAACTTGAGTACTTAACTTGATGCACAATTCTTTGGAAGATGTGGTTGGTTTATTCATCTCCCATTGCAAACGATTCTCTTAACATCAAGATATTACTCTCTTGGTTTGTTTCCTTTAAGTTCTTTTAATTTTAGATGTCTTCTACATTTATCAAGCACAAATTCCTTCATCTCGCAGTTTGACAAAAAATTTCAGCAAGAATGGTATTTACCATCATTCCCATCCTGCATCATCTTGATCGTAAAACATATGGGTTCCTCACTAATATTCTTGAACAAACATATTTAATGTTAATAGCCATAATTTTAGAAGTTTTACATATAATGTTAATAACAATTTAACCACCATCAACCTACTTAATTCCAAGATAGCATGTATATGAGCGAATATAAATCATGTATAAATCATTTGAAAATTTATTTTGATGTCATCTATAGCATCCTCAATTAAAGGAAAAGGGAAATCAGCATTGGGATCTCTATGAAACATGACAAAGTGAGTGGTCGTTTGGAGGAAGAACACATATATCGCATGGCCTTCCTTACTTATCAATGAGAAGGCAATCCAATTTAGATAACTTCTGCAGTATATTCTCCTTCTCATCCTTGGACAAATCTTGAAAAGAAATGCAGAGAGAATTGTATTATTTAAAAAAAGCTAATATAAAGCATTAAATGACATGATTGTCTCATGAATAATAAGGATAGATGGACATTATGTTCACTTGCCCGATATACACTACAAAAGAGCATGATTTATTTCCTTCTGTTCGAATTTCTCCCCCTCTCTCTACCAACATAATGCTTCTTTTGATATTCATAATCTGTAATGTTTCCAACTTCACGAGGTTGTCCATCAATTTCCCTTTCAACCTAGGGAAATAACGTAAATGCAAATATTTTAGTGACGAGAGACAATGAAAATCATCAATAAAGTAGATTTATTACATAATTCTTTAAGTTCATTGCACCTGGATAAATTTAGCTTTACGAAATTCTTAATTCTTAAGTTGAATGAAACTTTTGGGAAGCTTCTCTCTAAATGGTAACAACTAGATATTAAATTCAACTCTCTCAAATTTCCTAATTCCGTAAATAAATCCAAATTTCTCTTAAACTTGAGAAACGTGACATGTCCATTGAGAACACGTATGACTTTAATCGTCAAGTTAGCAACTAATGTTCAAAATAATTAAAATGCGTAGTATTTAACTCGATTCGTGTAATTGCAAATTTTGTTTAAAAATTAATAAGGTGTGTAGTATTTGGTACATATTAAATGTATAGTTATTCTCTCAGAACATGAGTCTGAATTTAGTTATACGGTTTGTTATTTTCAATTTTTTTAATTTGGTGATATAATATTTAGCATATATATATAACAATAATGAGAACATTTTACTAGGCACAATTGGTAGTTTCGTAGAAATGACTACCACTTTTTCAACATGTCTAAGGAGACTTGTACCCACGCTACTTGGAATACAAATCATGATTGCTACTATTCCACATGTTAGAACCAATATTTCATAAATGCCATAAGGGCTAACATGTCTCTAGAAACTTGAACTCACGTTACTTAGGTTACAAATCATGACTATCACTATTCCACCTGGTAGAACCAATATTTCATAAATGTCGCAAAAGCCAACATGTCTCGAAAGACTTAAACTCATACTACTTGAGACAAAAATCGTGAACCATACTACTTGAACTAAATTCCTTTAACTATTTAAAAAATATTTTTAATATATAAATAAATTTAATATATTTACAAACTTTTAAAAATTAAAATTTCTTAAATTTTATAATTTTATAATTTTTCCACCCAAAAATTAAAAAAAATTATAAAAATAAAAACTTATTTAAATTAAATTAAAATATGATTTTAGTTTCAAAGAATAAAAACAAATTACAATAATGGTTTTTCCCATACTATTATTTGTTTATTGTGCACTTTCACTTTCAATCTTCCAAATTATTTTATTTATAATTATGTGATTTTAGAATGAAACAACGATGATTATTAAGTATTTTGTTTTTAAAAAAAAATTATTAAAATTTAATTAACAAAAAAATTCAAAGTATATAGATTTATAATTTAATAAAAATCATTAAAAATGTTTGGCATATTAAGAAAATTGTGGCGATAAAATTTTGAATCATGAAATTATATCAAACGCCCAAATTTCTAAAAATATATATATAGTTGATAGCATTATTTCCTATTAATAATTATACAATATCAAATAAAAGAGTAAAACATGCTACTTACATATTTGAATATTGTTTCATTGCGTTTAATTTTCATCTGGAGAATCCTCAAAAGATTCTAACAGTCATACTAAGATCAAGTAACGTATTCCATTCCAAGGAATATTAAATTATCTTTAAAAAAACTAGAAAGGTTATTTAAATTAATAACTAATATTTATTTTAATTTATAAATAATATATGTTATATTTATTTTAAATTTAATTTATAATTAATAAATAATTTTAAATATATAAATTGATAACTCAATGATTTGAATTATTAATTTTAAATTTAAATTTTATCTTTTTAAAAATTAAAGAAACTTTTAAATTTAAATACATTAATATCTATAGCTTTGAACTCATTTATGAGTATTACAGATTTAATTTATTTGATGTTTCAACCTTCCTAAAACAATGCTTATTGAGTATAATGAAGAACAAAGTGGTATTCATCAACTACTTTTTTTTTTACAAATAAATCATTTATTTTCAATATGTTAAAATTATAACTTCTTCAATTAATTTATGTTTTTTTTTTTTAATAATGTTTTTTCCAATTATATTTAAGATAAATAAATAAATAGAAATTTCAAAAATTTCAATATTGGGGAAGGCCGGAGGGGTAATTTATTGTTCCGACAAAAAAATAAAGATTAAATATGTGTGGGCTATGGGAATTTCCACCAATAACCAAGTATAAGCACGAGCTCTATGGTTAGATCTGAAGCTAGCCATAGAAAGAGGCATACATCAACTAATTGTAATAAGAGATTTGATGCTAAATATTCAAAAAATCAATAAAAATAAGGAGCCAAGTGGTCAATATTGAATTCCCTTGGATCTAAGGATAAGAGAGAAAATAAAAAGTTTGAGATTATTGACTTTTATCACATAAGAAGGGAAAACAATAATATTATTGATGAGCAGGCAAGCATTGGAGCTTGCCTTGAACAAGGTGATTTTTTACTCAACCAAGGAGGTAAACCTTGTCATCATTTACCATGATAATTAAAAATAATGATAAAGGTAGGAAAATATTCATTAAAAATCGGAGAATGTGAAGGATTGATGAAAACCCAAGGTTTGATTGGGCACTTAATTTCTTTTCCAAAGAAAAAAACCGCAATTCCATTAATAAGATTAACAAAATTACATTTTGCACATGCATATATCATGAAACCGATGCATTTCCAAGATTTTTCCCATTCTGAAACATAAAAAGAAAGGATGTCCATTAGTTACAGGCATACCCGAAATTGTATATTTTCTAGTATAATGAAAATTTCCATGGTTTTAGAAGAAACCATCCAAAACAGGTTTGTCAACATAGTTTGATGAGAACCTTTCGAGTATCTTGTACCAAAGAAAACTTTCAACGGAAGAGTCGTTACAAACAAAAAGAGGAGTTCACTGTCAAGAAGACCAGTGGAGAAAACCAAAACATAAAATATTCAACCCAGTGACCATAACTATGCATATCTGCAAAATCTAAAACAAAGACAAAATATAAGTATGCATTATGGGGCTAGGCCTATGCCCCCAACAACCTTATCTTGTCCTCAAAAGGCCTGTGATAGTACTCATAGTGGAGCACACCAATGTGTTCTATTACTTGCCAAAGTCCCCTATCCAAGAGAAGGCCTTCTTTAGAAAGTTGGTTTGCTTCCTTGTTTCTTTCTCTGTTAATATTCCTGCAAGAGAATTGCACAAAATCAAGACATAGTCTTCTGATATATATTACCATGTTTTCCAAATAATTTTTTTTTCAATTTTGAACACAATTCACCCATTTAACCACCAACAGTGAGTTTCCCATCATTTGTAAACATTCACACCCTTTCTACCTAGCAAAAGTAATTAAGGATCTATAGGCCAAAGTCTCAACCCAGTTACTAGTGCCTCTTCCAAGTTCAATTTTTACATGATAAGAATGTTGAACAGACATAAAGAGAATAAAACCCCCACCTGCCTGAATCCCATTGTTTTGAGAGGCCCCATCAAAAAAACCCCAGGGAATTCCAACATTGACAATTTCCTATCTGATATTTCTAATGGGATCAATGCCTTTAAATTATGGGTAATGACTTAAAATAACAATGCACTCCACTGATATCTTCCTCGGGTAGGAAACAAGATCATTGAAGATCGACTAGTTTCGAGAAGTCCAAACCCCCAGCAGATGATGGAGGGTAAAGCATGCATCAGTCTGTTTAAGTAGTCGTGTTCCCATGATAACCATACATCTGCAAAAAGATCCCCATTCCAACGGCAAGGAGAGCGCGTGATAGCCCAACACTCCATTCAAATTTGTTGAGTGAAAGGGCATGAAATGAACAAGTGATCCAAATATTCACAAGAATTTTTGCAAAGTGAGCACCATTCTAACCCAACCATGTACCTTCTTTCCAATACCTCCCAGGTGGGAATTTACCTTCCATTATACACCACATGAGAAGTTTCTATTTGGGTGGACATTTTTCCCTCCACACTACTCTCCACCACCATTCAAGATCACCAAGTTGATTTTGAGACATGATGTGAATGTATCCCAGGTTTGGAGTGTAAATACCGCGTGGGGATGAAATACAAATTAGTTCATCCACCTGATCATTTAACCCAGTACGACCCCTTTCAAGCACTCGCACATAATGCCTCCATTCCTCACAGAACTCCGCAGGCATATTTAATTCTTTTGTAGTAAGCCAACCTTGTCTCCAAATCATGGTAGTGCGATTATTTGCAACTTGTGAGAGGCGAGTGAAACCCTCATCCTGAAGGAATAATATGATTTCATGGGAGAGGATATGATTACCCATACTGCCCAACCAAGGGTCATAACCCAATCTGAGTCTTTGATCATTTCCAATATTCCAGGCAATATAAGACGCAATCCATTCAAAATATTTTACAATCACTCGCTAAACAATTGATATATTTCCTTTTGGTTTGACAGGAAGTATGATCTAGTTTTATATAGACATAGGACTGATGTATTTTTGTATCACAACCTCTAGCCAACGACTATTTGTGGACAACAAACATGATCCACATTTTTCTGCAAGAGCTTTTGCAAAATAGAAGATACGCTTTAGCCCCCATCCCCCAACAATTTTGGATTGGCTATTCTCATCCAATTGACCCAATGTAAAACATTCTTGTCCACCATCCCTTCCCAAAGTTATTTGAAGCATATGTAACACCCCCTTCTCATATCCATCCAAGAAACCGGCCAGTCAGGGTAAATATGCGACGAGAGGCTACTATAATGAGATTCAACCTCCTAGGTGACCTTAAGGAAGTGGAACCAATGGAAACATAACATATAGACCTTGTACAACAACAACAACACCCCTAAGAGGTACCCAACCATTCAGGATTATTACCCCTAGGCCACAATGACATTTTGACTGCTTTGAGCCATAGCCGCAGGCATAACATTGCATGCCAGCGACCAGGAGGCTATATCCCCAGGAATAACATTGCATGTCAGCGGCTAGGGCCCCAAAAAATCAGTTTTGTGCCTATATATCTGGTATTTGAGCCACCTTTTTAGGCCCAAAACTTAGCGCTTTTCCCAAAACTTCATGAGAAGTTCAAAGATGATAAATAACAACAGGACAATGATAAGGAAGTAATCACATCATTAAGAACTCATATGGACCCCTCCTAGACATGACAAGAATTTTGTCAAACATGTCACAAACATTGAATCTACAGGGGTAAACAACATAAATGAGCATAGGGGTCTCATACTTATTTGAGAATCGCTAAGAAGCATTGCTCCCCTACATCATAAGTTGAAATACAATCTATTTGACCATAGATACATTGTGCATTCGTTTACAAGTAAAAACATGGATAGAGCCATACATCATCACTAATAAAATGCATGTTTATTACCAGCATAATAACAACAGAAATACCATGGATACAAAAATAATATAATCCACATAATAACTAGTGCAATTACACTTCAAATACCAAAGGAATGAATTTCTCACTAATGAATATATAAACCAACTGGAGATGTGACTTCCACATTCCACCCGACCATAGATTGGTTGAGCCAAATCTCTCTTCAACCAATCACTCATGTGCCATATTCCAAACATGAATGTGGGTCTCGTAAACAACCAAAATAACCAAACAAGCATGAATTCTACCGGAGTTCTCCGCCTACACCGTGAGGAATTTTCCTGTCTCCTAGTCTCTCAGGCTTTATTGTAATCCACAGTCTGAATCAAGGACCACTAGGTCCTAAATCAAGACATACCCTCCAAGATTTATTTCACATCCCATCCTGAGACTACTAGGCCAAAACAAAGATCACCCACCTCTGAGGCTCTATCGTAATCCATCCCGGATCAGTAGGCCCTAAACCGAGGAAAAATAGCTTTAGGCTTTACCGTATATTCGACCATTCACAGGCAAGGATTCTTAGGCCCACCAAGGAAACACACTATCTGGATTTACCTCAACCCACAATTTGGTCAGGGGTTACTAGGCTATGTGTTATATCAATTTGGAGATCTAACTCACTCGGCTTTGAATCCAATCCCGTAATCCAACCCAACCGAAGTATGGGAATGCATCTTATCAAGGATATCTGGAAATGGAAAGGCTAGGCTTAAAACACTGTCACACCTGGAAATAACCCATGCCAAGATAGAAAAGAACCACATGCAATAACATGCATTCCAAATCTAGAAAGGAAACCACACATGCAAATCAATACCTACAAATAATCTTGTTGTAGTTACTTGATCATGATCTTCCTTGATTGCTCCTTCCGTATTCTTGCTTTCTTTTCCTTTCTTGCTCCAATGCCAAAGTGCTCCAAGAAAACTCTAAGTGCTCAAGAGTGAGAGAGAGAGGGAGAGAGAGAATAATGAGAAAGCTCTAAAAACGGAACTGACAAAAAGGTACCAACAAATTATTAGAAGCCTTTTTATTGATGAGGCCTCTGTTTTCTTCATTCTCCATTATTTTCCTTCATTTTCCTACTCACATGCAACCTATGACCTTTCATCTCCCTTTTCTCCTAATTTCCATTACTTTTCATAAAAAAATGTGCCAAATATTCTATTTTTCCTTTCCAAAGCCTTTGCCTTTTTCCAATTTCATTAGCCATAATCAACCAAATGAACACCCATTGGGATCCCTTTCCCAACATTTAGCTTGGAATAAGTGTTCCATCAACTGCGGTTATTATTTTTTAAATTTTATAACGTGGAATTTTCACCAGGGTTGTTACAAAACCCTCCCCCTTGGGGGACACTGCCCTCGGTGTTAAATCACACATATACCTCAACAAAACTGTTGGAAGACAACATATTGCTCATGGAGCTTTATATCATAGCTCGATGTAGTATTTACAATGATCACCTTGCTGAAAAACAACCCATCATGAAAACATAAAAACATGACATCATAGCCTTAAGGGTTAGCTCAGTAGGTCGAGTTCCCGTTGCTTAAGTACCTTGCCCCTTAGGAGGTCACAGGTTAAAATCTCCTCGACGCCCTTGGGGTTAGGCGCTGCTTGTTTGGTCAACGGGTAGATCCCTTTGGGTTAATATGCCTGGATTTTCCCAATGAAAAATAAAATAAAATAACAAGAAGATAACTATACTGACATGACACCCATACCACTTATTGGAGCTTTGTAACATATCTCATGGCATCATTTACATCCATATACCTATGTACATGTACCCGAACACCACATCAAAACATATATCAATATCACCAAAACATATGCCAAACAAAATCCGACATCACACCAAAACTTATTTGCCTCAACCATAAAACAAGGATGGAAACATTGCCCGCATCTAATCCATCATCTCCCATGTAGATTCATCGGGCCCAAAATGCTTCCATTGCACTTTAACTTGCTCTATTGCTCGATTTCAGAGCATGAGCACCTTTTTCTGCAATATACACTGAGGCTTTGGCTGGAATTCTTTATCGGGTTCCACCTGCAATACAAACCATTCAATCGCATTATCATCATCTTTAACATACTTCTTAAGAAAATATATATGAAAAACACCATGGACTTTCACTGTGGAAGACAATGCAATTCAATAGGACTCTGGTTTGATCCTCTCAATGATCCTAAAGGGTCCACAAAATTATGGTGTCGTCTTCGCACATGATCCAATCTACAAGGAGATCTTCTTGGGCTTGATGCACAAATACACCTGATCCCCAACTTGAAACTCATTGAACAACCTATTCCCGTCTGCATAAATCTTCTGCCTATCCTGAACTTATTTCAAGTTCTTATTAATCACATGCATTTCTTGTTCCATTTCTGCCAACATATATGGTCCAATCAGTACCATGTTAACCAGATCACTCCAACGGATAGGAGTGTTGAAAATCCACCCATAAATAGCCTCAAATGGACTCATCTTCAATGAATCTTAATACCTGTTGTTGTAGCCGAACTCTACTTGTGGAAGACACTCTTCCCACTTCTGTTGTTGATGCATCACATACATCCTCAACATATCCTTCAATATCATGTTGACCCTCTTGGTCTGTCCATCTGTTTATGGATGCTAGGCTGTGCTGAAGGCCAACTCGGTGCCCAAACCTGCAAACAAGTCCTTCCAAAACTTGGAAGTGAAATTTCCATTCCTATCAGATACAATATTCTTTGGAGCACCATGCAATTTGACTATGTCTCTGATAAACACCTATGTTAAATCACTAGCTGAGTATGTAGTCTTCACCGGTATAAAATGTGAAACCTTTGTTAACATTTCCACAAAAAACATGATGGAGTCATGTTTTCTAGTTGTCTTAAGAAAACCTATGATGAATTCCATGGAAATGACCTCCCATTTCCACTCTAGGATCGCAATCAGTTTTATTAGTCCACCTGAATGCTTACACTCTGTCTTAACCATATAACAATCCAAACATATGGCCACAAACTCCACCACATCCTTCTTTAGATTTGACCAATAGTAGAATCTCTTTAATGGAGTTAGTGTTTTCTGATAGCTTGGGTGACTTAAATATGGTTTCACATGAAACTCCCTCAATATCACCTTCTTGAGCTCACCATTGTCTCGTAGATAAATTATGTCCCTAAATCTAACCAATCCATTTATCGTGAGACGATAGTCCAAATCTTGTAAATGTGTACATGTACTTGTACCACCACCTGTACCCGTACTTGTACAACCACCTGTACCTATACCTATGTCACTACCTATACATGTACTCTGCTGCAACTTGTGCACAAGCTCCATATACCTATGATTTTGTTGGCCTTCCTGCAAGATCCTATATTGTAAGTTTGTCCAATAGGAGATCATAGTTGCCATGTGGTTTACCTGTACCCGCCTACTAAGAGCATTTGCGACCCTATTCTCCTTTCCCTTGTTGTACCTGATCTCAAATTCAAACTCAATAATCGTGTCCAACCATCTAGCCTGCCTAGCGTTCATATACGGCTAGTAAAACAAGTACCTCAACCCAATGTGATCACTCATAAACACAAACCTTCTTCCAAGAAGATAGTGCCTCCACATCTTCAGTGCATGAATGATCGTTTCTAGCTCGAGATCATGTGTTAGGTAGTTTTTCTCATGCTCGTTTAGTTTTTGTGACTCACAGCATACCACTTGTCCATCCTGCATAAGGACTCCACCAAGTCCTCTCTTCCAAGCATTTGTACACACTACAAACTCCTTGTTTGGATCTGCAATCTTTGACACTGGAGCATGCGTCAACAACTGCTTAATTTTCTCAAAACTAGCCTCACACTCCTTTTTCCAATCAAACTTCTTACATTTACTTTGCAATGATATAATAGGATAAGAAATATGTGATAAGTTCTTGTTTAACCTCCTGTAATAACCTGCCAATCCCAAGAATGATATCACCTCATCTACATTCTTATGAGCTACCCACTCCATGATGGCCCTTATCTTCTCTGGATCTACTGTAATGCCCTCCTTGGAGACAAAATGTCCCAAGTAGTGTACCTCAGTCTGGAAGAAACTACATTTTTTGAGCTTAGCATACAATTGATGATCTCTCAACAACCTCAACACTGCTGCCAAATGATCAACATGTTATTCCTCATTTTTAGAATACACCAATATGTTATCAATAAACACAATCACAAACTTTTCCAAATAAGGACGCAACAAATTGTTCATCAAACACATAAATGTAGTTGGGGCATTATTCAAACCAAATGGAACTACAACAAACTCATAATGCTTGTACCTAGTCCTGAATGTGATCTTGTAGATGTCCCCTTCTTTGATGTGTACCTAGTGATATTCCATCTTAAGTCGATCTTAGAGAACATTGTTGCTCCCTTCAACTGATCAAACAAATCATCGATCCTTGGTAGTGGGTACATGTTCTTGATGGTCACTTTGATCAACTACCTGTAGTCAATGCACAATCTAAGAGTGCCATCCTTCTTCTTCATGAAAAACAATGGTGCACCCCATGGCGATACACTTGGCCTAATGTATCCTTTGTCAAGCATCTCTTTCAACTACAACTTTAACTCTACCAACTTGGATGTGCTCATCCTGTAAGGTGCCTTTGATGTTGGAGCTACCCCTCGCATCAAAGTATACCTCCCTATGAGGTGGAAACTTTGAGATATCTGCTGGAAACACTTCCTGAAACTGCTGCAAAACTAGATACTTGCTTAAAACATCTACATCCTCAACCTCCTTACCTTTCTCACTAGAGATATGAACTTCAAATGGCACACACCCTTTCCTACGACCGCACTTGGCCTACATGGTTGTCACCATCCTAACTGATGTGCCTTTATTCTTTCCCTGTCAAACTCTTGGTTCCCCATTGTCGTCCAAGCATTTAATAGCTTTGTCATAACAATCTACCTTGGTCTTGTAAAGGTATAACTAATCCATACCCAATAGCATATTGTATGAACCCAATGGAAATATGTTCAAGTGCATTGTTGTAGGCATACCATTTTACTCAAATGCACAAGCTCTTACCCAATGGTGAAATCTTTTCTTCGTACATGTGACCAACTGCACTAACCAAGATTTTTCATTATTCAAACCACACTTATCCACTAAGTCGGGACTAACATAGTGATAATTAGATTCAGGGTCAATCAAAATAGAAATAACTTGATCACAAATCTTACCATCCATCTCAATGATAGATTCATGGTTCTCTTCCTACTTGTTGTCCACAATTGCATAAATACGATGAATTCTCTGCTCAATATACCCAATAGTTTGTGCCTTCTATGCACTATACATCTTTTGCCTACGAGCAATCTCTCCTAAGGTGCTCCTCACTGCATGTTCAACACTCCAACCATCCATTATCTTTTCCTTTCCATCGTTGCTAAGACTCGTTCTTGCATGTTGAATGTTCATAGCAATGCTTCAGCTTCCCAATGACTTCCCCAAGTGTATGAGGCTCATCATACTCAATCTAATCTTTGAATGCTAATGGAAAACCACTAAAAAATCGATGAATTGTATCCTTCTCATCCTCAAGATATGGTACATACCTCAATAGCTCCAAGAATTTTTTCATGTACTCTTCATCTGTCATTGATCCCATATTTAGCTCATAAAATTCTTTGACCTTCTTGTCGTAGTACCTCTCTGACAAGTACTTCTTCTTGAGAAGTATTTTGAACTCGTTCCAACTAAATTCTTTTGTTTTGATGTTTCTAACCCACTTCACATCTTCCCACCAGATGTTTAATTTACCTCTCAAACTGAAGATAAAAATCATGGCCTTCATGTTGTCTGAGTAATCACGCAACTCAAAGAAATTATTCATCCCAACTATCCAATCTTCTGCCTCTTCCAGTTTCTTCAAGTCCACATCGAAAGTAGGTGCCTTTGCTTTCTTAAATTCATCTGCTACGTATCCCCTGTCACTCCTCTTGTAAGGATGATACCTGTTATATGGAATTTTAATCTACGGATAAACTAAATTCCCTGATTGTGGTGTTCCTTCACTCATAACAACAAAGGAAATACAACTACTATTTTCTCTAAAACAAGCAGATATATAGAAATGAGAAAGAGCCTACTTGTGATTCTTTTCGCCCTCCTTCTCCTTTTGTCATTGTTGTCGTCTCTCTCAATCCAACTCAAGCCGTTAGATCAATTCCTACAAACACAAATAGAGAACATCAAACAACATACAATATAAAAATATCTACTTATCTTAATCGAATCAAACCTATTAGATCTGGAATACATACATCATCAAGAATACATTGCACAAGAAATAGACATATGTATGGGAAAATGAACAGAAGTCTTTATTAAAGAGTAGGAGGAGAAGATTACAACCAATGGATCGATTTGTCATCAACCTACTCCAACTTCATTCCAGCCTCATCACATCCAACATCATCTCAACAACATATCGGTACTTTCACTCTCTTATCAAATGAGAATCCAACAACATAACTTTTCAAAAAATTCTTCCTCCCTAGCACTAGGATGAGTGCTCAATTTATAGAGAAATTGATGGTAGTTTCTCAATGAATGAATTTATAATAATAGGCAAGACATGTTTCCAAGTTCAGAGGTGTTATATGGACACTTGGATTCGAAGTATGACACCTATGGACTCTTCTAGAAAGCATTGTCCATGTGGAGATTCCCAGAACAATGAGAATTTCTCTCCCAGATTACCAATGCACCCTTAAGTGTCGGGAAGTGCACTCCAATGCCCTTGCATGGAGGAATTGGCACTGCAACACAATTAGTCCCTTGCAGAGGAGCGTTGGTGAGTTAGTGGGTCATATAATATATACTTCAAACCTTGGAAATCTCACAATAGAAGACATGAATGAAATGTTCTTCACTTAGGGCATATAGAAACTAAAATATAAGGGGATGATAGACCCTATTAATTGGTCCTGGGGATGATGTCTAGTTTGACCAGGTCTTGGGGGATGATGCCAAAATTGACCTATAACAGCTGCCCCCTAAAGCATGAAGTCAAAATAATAATAGTATTTGGATGATATGCTTTACGATGTGATGAGTAGGATCTGTAGCGAACGGTGACCTGCATCAATCTTGCAATACATTACATCGTGATATTTTCATCTTGATCACGAATTGTTGAGGGAGGCATTCCCATGCTCAACACATAAATTATCTAATAACATGTACATAATTCAGAAATTCGTCTACATTGGAATGTTTCCCAATATAGACATGCCTACAGATATAGGCCCATGTTCGGATGACGATCTGTATGTAAATTCATCGTACAAATGATGTGTACAACAATCCTGAAATCGCAACTCGGGTGGATGAAACTAGATCTAGGGTCTTCTTATCTCATTCACTCGATCGTTCAGGTACAAGTATAACCATGTGAATATATGATTTGAAGTCGAACCTGGGAAGACATCGTCTGATTACCAGCCAATTATGTGAGTTGTTAACAGATTCAAGAAAACCACCATTGATGTTAATGGTTCTCAAGGTATTGCAGTACAATTCGCAAGGCATGAATAGATAATTTGATGTCGAACGCCAAAAAAAAATCTTTCAGTCAAAGGTCCTGAAGCAAGAAACCTGTCAATGATGTAACAAGCCTCAGGGTACTGGAATATGTTTCTAAGTAAACTTCTTGGATAATGAGTTGATGTCACCAGGAAGCAACTTTATCGCGAAACGGGAGTAATGATTTCGGAGACAGAATGTGACTTGATATAGAAATGTTCAGGGATGACTGTCATGAAATTGAAGGTTTATGAGTATTGCAGAAGGATGAGGATTTACTGGATGAATTCTCTTGAACATGTCAGCGACAATGAGATGAGTTGGCAGCATTGACCCAAAAATGAAGTGAAGGTATGATGAACAATAGTTATGAAGGAATCGTCAAGAAGATTACCTGACCCAAAAATCACAATGATGAAGTGAAAGTGTCATGTTCAAGAGCGACCTACTACCATAAAGTATTCCATTCATTTTCCCAAATTATCCCCGATCATTTGTTGACCAGTACCTCTTTATTTTTTAACAAGCTTGAGGAGGATAACATATGCTTGATCTATAATTCAACCCTTCGAGTGAATCCATCGCTATTTAATAAATTAACGTGTCTAGCAATAAACGAAACTCGATCTTTCCATGATCGACAAGTCCGTCACTATTTTATGTTTTAATGAGTCTAATGACAGTGAAAACCTTGTCCTTTTTCATGTTTAGAGAGTTTGAAAAAGAGGAAAAAAGAAAACTCCATGAGTCCTTTTTCGTAAATTTGTCGCTCAGGTCCGAAAAAGTGTAAAATGATACCTGAGAAAACCTCTTAGCCATGTTCTACTAAGGTTTTCCTTTTCGTAAATAATATATCTCAGTCCGGAAAATGGTTAAACTTATACTGAGTAGATGTCATTTCATTTACTTTTACGAGCTCAAAAAGACAAGTGCTCGGCAATCTTTTCACATTATCGGAGTCTAAAAAAAGCTAAAAGAAGACTCCAGGGGGTTCCTTTTTCGTAGTTATCGAAGCTCGAAAAATAGATAAAAGTGTGCTTCAAATCCTTTTTCATTTTTATCAAAGCTCGAAAAATAAGGATAAAAGTATGCTTGGTGGTTAAATCATTCTTGAATATGTGTGCATGACTAATTTGTCGTATCAACTATGAAACCTACTCAGAAAACCATAAAACAGATTAAAAATGCATGTTTCATATAAAAGTGAATAAAAACCATAGTCACAGCATTAAATATGATTCAAAATAATCAAATTGACTAATTAAAAGAGTTTTTACCATTCATTTTTATCATTCCAAAGTTACCATTTGAAAATTAGGAGCTCTGAACCAGCTTTTCCCCCGAACTTCAGCGGTTGATTACGACAGTTCCTGTGGACGATTTCTCTTGTCGTTCAATCCAGGTTGGAGCTATAAACCTTCTCTTTCTTTCAGTATCATTTGTTGTGCATTTCATGGTAAATTTTTAGGGTTTTGAGCCCCTTAAGGTAAATCTACAACGCTCATAAGGAAAGGCACCCTTGAATGTCGAAACGTGCATTACAGTGCACTGAAATTGAAGGCTAGATGCACTGCAACACTTTGTCCCTTGAATTGGGGTACGTTGGACACAATTCTCATTTTTGTTTCTTGTTGTGTGCCCAAAATTTTCCAAGTTTTTTGCATGAAATGGATCCTAATGAATCTTATGATTGTGTTTTAGGTATTCATCGGATCAAAATAATGATACGTGGAGAGAAATACAACATGAAGAACAGAATATGATTGTCCTGAACAATTCGGGTACAGTAAGAGCCCTCAGAGGTTGCGGGTTGCTAAAATACTTCAGACTATCAGGGATGAGGCAAGAAATGGAACTATTGTAATTCCTTGTCCGTTCATGGGATCCGGTACTACAAGTTTTTCACATTGGGGACAAAATTCTCCCAATATAAGTGGAGGACATTTATTTTCTCACTGGATTATCGAGGCGAGGTTCTCCCATTTCCCCTTCAAGTTCTACTCTCGGAGGAGAGACAGTGAGATATTATATTCTGCATCATTTCCATCGAGGGACTGAGCCAAGCAAAGATGGGAAAATAAATATCCGTGATGTGCGTGATCTACCTTTGAGGACCATCTTGTTTACTATCACAAAGCTTGTCAGTTCTGCTACACTACATGTGGCAAACAAATCATAAATGCAGTATGCACTATAGTGTTTAGAACCAATAGTATTTAACTGGGCTGAAGTTGTTCTCTTTCATGTGAAAGAGCAACTGACCAAAGAAAAGGGAGGAAGGAAGAAGAATTTCAACTATGGATCGAACTTGATTTCCTTCGCCTTAGATCGGATTCCATTGATGCAGCCACAACATGTTACACTGGGCATATCTGGCCCTAGAGATCCATGGATGCAGAGATGGATTGAATTGATGTCTAGACATGATGGTCAATCGACCATCGTATTCTCTACTGCATTCTTCGCCTAGTTCAGACGACAGATGAACGCTATCGATGATTATGCATATCCAGACTTGATTCTACCAGACGGCGCTCAATGGGGTGCAATGGGTAAGAATGTTTTGACCATATTTTTTATTTTTTCTAAGGTTACATGTTTTGTATTTTGATGTTTCCCAAGACTAAACTAAAGTTTTGATGTATGCATATGTCGGTTGAGTTCAACTAGTGGGTCGGCTAGAGTAGGGAGTAGATGAGCTAGCAGAGAGGGTTGTTGGGAGAGAAGTCCTTCGGGATTTAGATATGACCAAGACTCTTGTTGTGCTAAAGTATCACGTGGAGGGATTAACTCTCGGGATTCCAGATTGTCAGATTGAAGAGTTACCTATGAGACTGCAGCACCACACTATTGGCGTTCCTAACCGTTGGATGTGGTTATTGCATAGGATAGCCAGATCAATAACTTGTTATCACAAGCACCACTAGTTTAATTTGACATTTTGCATAGATTTCGAGGTTAGATGACCAATGTGTCTTGGGCACAAATTTTGTAAAAACATATAGCTATCTAACTATTTGTTTTCAGTGTTTTCCTATGTTTATTGTGCAATCCTATTCAATTATGTGATGTGAATTGAAAATATGTCTTTACCTGTGTTGCAAATGTCTGTTTAAAATATAATTCGCTAAGGAATCATTCAATGTGTTCAAATGAATGGAAATGTGTTGATATTGAATGTAATCAAAATGTCTTTCCAAAAGTCGAACTCTTAGGAACATGTGATGCAGTGTTGGATTTCAAACAATATAAATGCTAGTAAGTTGCAGTACAACAAGTTGTGAGTCTAACCTAATGATGATGTAGTTAATACCAAATTAAATGGCATCAGAGAGAAGTTCGATCAACACGGTGTTGAGCTGCATCTTTGTCCAAATTTTATGGTTTTTTTATCAAATAAATACATGATTGTACCTAGTGTTTTAATCCTTTTTATCTTATTAAGTTGATGAGTAGAGGCATTTAGAATTAAATTATAAATTCTTTTTATTAATTAAATTGAATAAGTATTTTGTGTAATAATATCGTTATTAATAGATGTCTTCTTGGTAGCAGGTGAGTAAGTCTAGTGCAGAACTACATTTAAGCACAGATCCATGCACATAAGTAGCACCATATTTGAGTACGGATTCAGGAATGTTGCACACTGCAAAGCTTGTCAAAACCTTCAATTGGCCAGATAATGTTGTCATGGGTTATGCAACAAATGCCATCATAAAGATGCACTATACGAGGCTGAAAAAGAAACTCATGGATAGTTATGATATCATGCATTTCTCCTTATTTGGGTTCTTGTGAGCACACACTTAATACGTTGAGATATGCACATTGGGTTAAAGGACTTTCAAAGAGAAAAAGTACAGTATTTTATCTCTTCCTCCTAAGAATTTGTCTTCGACCCCACCTTTGCATTTGGGGGATGTAAGGGAGTATTCTGAGTATAATCAAACTGAAGCAAATATGGATGTTGGTAGAAGGTCTATGGCCAATCCATAATATTACAATCAATCTGAAAAACTTGGAAGGCTTCCTTCTAGTTTGTCATCGAGTTATGCCTTGAATAGCATAGAGGAAAGTGGTTCTTCAGGTATGAAGTGGAAAACTCTCCTATAGAACCAAGGGTTCTCTGTTGTATGTGCTCAGCATTTCCTTGCAATGGCTACTTGCTCTAAAGTTTCTCAGAATAAGAAAGGGAGACATGAATATTTGAATGGCAGATTTTCTTTGCCAGACGTAAAGTGAAACATTAGCAGAAGAACGATGGCGTATGACAGTGATCTAATGACTGCGCTCGAAAAAATTGATAATATGGATAATAATGAGAGTAAGCCAGCAGGGACTGATGCTGTGAATGAGCTTGAGGACGATATCAGGTTGAACACAGTTATCAAATATCTGGAAGAGGAAATTGGGTTGAAGGCACAAGCACATAATAATGTTGAGTCTACCGATGAGAAGCGCAGTAATGATTAGGTGGGTTCAATTAAAGAAGGGGGATTGATAGAATTCCATTTTGAAGCGACTAGCTCGATGCATGATGCAAGAGGCTTCAAGAAGCACGACGATGTGAGCGCAGATCTTGGCTTCTTAACAGATTGTGTTTCTCCCGAAGAATTTGCTATCATTGTTAACTATTTTGATGGAGAGTCAATGACCAATATCATGTACTATTTGGATGTTGTCTATGGATATGCTAAGATTGCACCTTCCAGCAACAACAACATCCCATGAATAGAGGAGTGATTTCCTAATTCGACATTCTGTTTCAAAACTAATTCTTATTCCGGAAAAATTGTTAAAACCAATTATTTTCTATATTTAAATTGGCTGATTGAAGCCCCAATTTGTAAATCTGATATATATATAAGTTTCCATGATCAAAATGAAGGAGGAGGTAGTCCTTCAATTAGAGAGAGGAATTTCTCAAATGTAGAGGGGCAAAATTTCTCAAATGTGAAGTCGAATTATGAGATGTAGAACCAGCATTGAATTTGCAAAGGAGAATGGATTGTAATGGGAGCAGCAACTTATGTTATATTTTCCATTTGAATTCTCTATAATTTGCTTCAGCACCTTTATTATACGTACATATTATGGTTTGTTGTGATTTCTCGAATTAGATTGGGTAATCTAGGCTTGCTCCAGGAGTGGTAAGGGCCCACCACCACTGGAGACAAGCCCTGTAGCTGAATGATATCATAGATGTCAGAATCATAGATTTGAATAGAATCATAGATATCATAGATTTGAATTTATAAATATAATTTTCAGGCGAGATTAGATTTCAGAATCATCATTTCATTTCGTACTTAAAACTTTCATTTCACTTCAGTAAGCTCGAATAGAATGTTGTAAATATGGTTTTATAATTGTTAAATGATTAAGCGAGAGTCTTCACTAAGAAACAAATTCTTTAGGCTCTTTTTAATTACTATAAGTTACAAAGTTTTCCAACATTATAATTATGTGATTAATACTCAGGAAAAATTAAGACAACAGTGATCGTGAATGGAATGTGCGAGTGTTGATATGGTAGGGTAAGACTAGAGTTTTGTTATGGTTAAAAGCTGATAAGAGTTGATATTTCTTAATAATTTTAGTTATAGGAATATAACGATTTCTGAGTGGTCAGAATTAGAACATATTTTAATGCTTTGAGTTTGAGTATGGTTTGCAAGATCTAATTTGATTTGTTTATGCATCCCGGGACTTCACTCAATAATTAGATCTCTTTTTAATTAGAATCTGTCTTGTTTTAGATCTCTTTTTAATTAGAGTCATTCTTGTTTTCGTCGTATGATCATTTCTTTATAAGTTTCAGTGTGGATTTGATTGTGCAGGTAGAGAGATCAATTCAAATGCAGTGTGATTTAGTTACTTGATTTGATTTTGAAGAGTGAGTTTGTTTATTGAATAATCCATTTCATTTAGATTAAAATCTTTGAATTAAAGGTTATCATTGATTATTTGCAATGCAATTTTTAATATGATCTTTTAAGTGTTGTTTTACATGAAGCGAAGTGGCTTTCTTCTAGCGATAGTTAGAACTGTCTTTTGTTAATTGGAATCTTGAATTTGTAGTTCTAGTACTGTAAGGTATGAAGTTGCCATTAGATTAATGTGTGACCTTTTTGCTTATCCCAAGATTAGTTTTAAGTGTTAATTTCAAGATAGTGAAAGGAGTTAATAGATTAGGATCTTCAAGATATCATAGGAGATTTAAAAAGTAGAATTGGAGTGCAAGAATGATTGAGGATTGCCTTGAATTTCATTATAGCTTAATTGCAGTATGGAGTTTGTAGTGAATGAAATTGGTTAAGTAGATCTCTTTTTCAAGATTGTTTATTTGCCACCAAATGTGTGTTTCATTCCAGTACCTTATTTATCATTACAAAGGAATATATTTATACTCTGACCATTAAGTTGAGCCAATACGCAGTACAACTCGCGTTTATGACTCCCGGATTGATAATTAATATTGAGAGGTTTAATCCGACAACTAAGCCGCCCAACACGCGGTATACTCAATGATATTATTTGTAGATTGACCAATACAAATCCCTTGAAAACTCACTTACTCGCTGCTCGGAGCGAAAATGGCCCATGCTGCAGAGGATAGATTCTGCGTAATAAGACTAGCACCATCAGCATACACAACGAATGGTTCCAACGATTGGACATCTGCGATGAAATGTAAAGTGGATTACTACAAGAAAACTATAGAAAAACAAACTAAGACAGTAAATGCAAATCAAAATCATATATAAAATATAATACAAAATTTTACTACGCTCAACGAAGCATAGTAACGATTAAGATACAACCCATTTCGAGGTTGCGCCAATGGAATTCCATCATAATCTACTAACTCATAGGCGCATTTTGCAATAACTCTTTTGACAATATAGGGGCATGCCATAGTGGCTCAAATTTTCCTATACCTATTACATCAGCTTCGTGATCATAAAGTAAGACCAGGTCACCCTCTGAGAAGATGCGACGTTGGACATGTCTATCGTATTGTGCCTTGATTCATCTCTTATGCGCTTCGTTGGCCAATGCGGCTTCACGACGCATTTCATCAAGATGGATGAGGTTAAAAATACGTGCTTCTTCGGTAGAAGTGTCAGGTAACAAGACAACAACAAGTTTTAACGATGGTATTTCACATTGGATAGGCAAGATAGCTTCCAGACCATACACCAATTGAAAGGGGGTAAATCTGGTTGCGTTTCTCAGCGAGGTTCGGTATGCCCACAAAGCCGAGTACAATATCAAATGCCAATTTTTTTTATGAACTCCTATCATTCGTTGAAGCATTCACTTAATACTTTTGTTAATGGCTTCAACTTGTCCATTGCATTGTGGATAATAAGGAGAAGAACTATCATGCAACAATCCTAATTTGGAAGTCAACTCATCCATCATGTGATTACGAAAATGCTTACCATGATCTGTGACTATAGCCTGTAGAACACCAAACCATGAGATGACATGATTGAAAAAGAATAATGCAGTTGTTTTGCCTGTGTTATTGAATGTAGGCATCACTTCGACCTGTTAGGTCTTCGTAGTTTGCAAGATTGGCAGGAAAAAACGCTGCAGAGCCAACATCAAAACCACTTTGGAATCCTAGGATCTAGCCCTCCTGGATTCACAGAGGGATCTCTCTTTATAAGTGTTTTCAAAGATATGATATTTAATGCTTATGATATGATATTAGGCTAGTTATAAAGCACAAGGTTTTTGTTTGTTTGCTTGGGATGAATATCATTAAAATGAAGGAATTATTTTGAAGGGTAAAGTTGTGAGTAGGTTGAAAATGATTCAGCTGATAGGATAAGTAAGAAACAGTGTCGATCCATTGGGCTATGGAGTCATAAAGGATTTAATTGCACAACAAGTTTCAAGAGTGGTCTATGGGGCAAGTCATCTATGACAACATATCTCTTTAAGTTGATTTATGGAATGAAACATAAAGAAGTGGTGAAAGAAACAAACATATAAGAAAACAAAGAGAAGCTTAAGATCAAGTAAGTACTTTTAACCTAACCTGCTTTCAACATACTCAAAGGAAAGACACAAAGCAACCTAAGATCAGGTAAGTACTTTTAAACTAGCCTCTTTTGATATGCTTTTTAAAGGAAAACATTTAAAAACAAAGAATAGCTTAAGATCAAGTAAAGAGTTTTAACTTAACCTGCTTTCAGCATATTCTCAAGGAAAACATTCAAGATAAACATAAAAAGTAGTCTAAGATCAAGTAAGGACTTTTAACCTAGCCTGATTTTGACATACTTTTAAGGGAACTTTTCAAAGCAACTGTCGGAGAAGGAACTAGAGGACAGGGCTAACCATAGACTTCCCTAGTTCAAATTTAGTTAGCAAACTTTGTAAGAACATTCAAGGACAGAATCTCAAGTTTTACTCAGCAAGTCAAGGGCTCACCAACATTCCTTGACTGATAACACTCTATTGAATTATCCTCAAATACACAATTAGTAGAAAACATAAAGACAAATATTTATCAGTGAGATTTAGGGTACTTGACAGTAAGTCCTAATCTATATTTGTTGTTCTTTATCAGATAAAATGGACAGTATGGAAAACATGAGATAAATAACAATTTACAATAAGAAAAACATCACCATTGACATAGACCAGGATCCCATAAATCAGCTTGTATTTCATGTTCAAACCAGTTATAATCTTCAAATCTAGTGGGTCTTTACAGCTTCAAACTTTTCATCTCAGGCTATCTTACTTCATTACAAAACAGAGCTTCAACAGCTTCAAAGCTATTTACACTCAATGAGTATTCAAAGACCAACCACAATATTGTCTTCTAGAGAAATATTTATAGAATAATGAGGAGGTGGAGTGAAAGAAAGGTTTGTCTGTTAAATTAATGCAGAGTAAGTGCTTCTCGTCCTTTGAAGGGCCAAATGGAGAAGTTATTCAAATGTTTTAACTCTGCTAATTGATTATTACATTAAATTTCATCAACTAAATTCACTTTTGTTGACTTTGAAGGCTTTTGGTAGGTTGGTAATTACTTTTGAGCTGTCTTTGGCAAAATATCACTGACTGTGCATTTACTGTGTATTCTTTTAGGTGAAATCAGCTGGTAGGTGGCATTTTGAGGAGTAATAGTCTCAATGATGTGGCATTCAGAGGCTCTTTATTGATTTGTCTGTCCTAGTGGCTTTAAACACTGATTAGGCCTTGATACTACTTTTAGGCCTTTGTAATCATCTTCGGAGTCTTTAAACTTTATTTGCTGACTGTATTAATTTAAATATCCCCTTTTTCTTTGGCTTTCGGTATTCAATATAGGGTTAAACTGCTAAGTCTCCCATATTTACGTTTTTAACCCTTCATCCTGCAACCTCTGTCTTCACGAGGGTCCATATCTTCTGGCCCTGCCCTTTATTGAACTATGGAAAGGGTTTCAGCCTTAAAACCACCACAAAAACCTGTAAAAACCACAAAACGTGTTATAAAAACTTGCAAGGGAGGGAAATATTGCATGCAGAGGCTGTTGGAGGTAGAGGAGTAGTGCAGAAGGGGTGAATATGCTGGCAGAAGAGGTTTAATGAAGAAAATCGGCAAAAATTCGGTTTAAAAATGTATTTGGCGCGAATTTGGGCAAAGTGGTTTCGCGAAAACCTCGAATGGTTTTCGGATGACCCTCGGGCGGTAAATGGTTTTTAATAAAATGAATGTGATCCAATAATGGCGCGACACCTGTCCCTTACGAAACCAGCAGTCTCGTGCGACTATGGGAGGATAAACTCTTGTCGACAAAATCGCGCAATATGCGATGTCGACCATCGGATGAAGAGGGACAGATCCGACAGTGCGGAGAGGGGCGCGATGGAAAGGCGCGCGGGCACGAGGATTAGTGGAAGGCAGCTAGAAGCATGTGATTGGGTGAGCACTTTGTGTAGTGGATGGTAGGACCGGAATGATGACGTGAGCATACCTTGTCGTGTAGTGGAAGGTTTGAATGGTCGGGTAAACCTTAGGTTTTTAGTGTAAAAGAGAAAAACTGAGGTTATGGAAAAATACAAAGGGAAATGCATTTTTTATAAAGTACGGGGGGCGGGGGGTAAAAGAAATAAGGAAAAGGGGCCCAAAGAATGGGGAAGGGAAAGGTTCAGTGAAGGAGCATGGGATCGAAGGCGGGGTAAGGAGGGCTAATGGCATCGGGGGTTCGACGTAACATAAGACAAGCGAGAAGGAGAAAGGGAAGTGTCGATGGCGATGGGGGCTAGGAACCATGGAGCTGGGGCATGGTTATGTGGAGGGGTATATGACCAGGGGCGAAGAGAAAGGTGCTTATCGCATTGGGATATCGCATCGGGGGAAGCAAAAGAAATGGGAGATGAAAAGCAGCAAGGGCTGATGCGATGTAACATGTTGCAATGCGACAAGCGCTAGCATCAAATCACAGGGCTCGATCATATGATGGAGAAAGAGCTAGGGGCTAAGCCGAAAGGGGCTAAAGCCTTTTTATTAAAAAAAAAAAAAAAAAAAAAAAAAAGGTGCTTTTTAGGCAAAAGAAGGTTTTTCAGGGGTTTTTCGAAGTTCCGATAGGCAAAATAAGACAATTTAAACCACAAAACAAGATTTTTTATGAGTTTAAAAGGGATTTTGAAGGTTTTTTTAGGAACATGAGGGTCAAATGAGATGGAAAAAGGGGGTTTTTAGAGGAAAAATGGAGGATGAATAAGGGAAAAAAATGAGTGAAAATAGGTTTAGAAAATGATGGAACATAGCCTAAAAACTGTCTTTTTGGATGTCAGCATGATTTCTTGGTGGATTTTCTCAATGAAATAGCAGTGAAGATTGCTTTTTGAGTTTAGGTAGCACAAGAAGGCTTCAAGAATGAGCAGTTTTATATGAAAACAATCTCTTGAAGGCTCGGGACTTGTTTTAGCCATCATTTGCTCTGACAAAAATTTACTGATGGCTAACAGTGGCTCCACTTGGGGATGGTAGCTCCTTCGAGGTGTCAAGAATTTCAGAAATTTATCTCTGGGATGCAGACCTGTGCCTTAATCCATTGACAACCCGCTTCTTCTGTGATCATGTTGCTTAGAAAATATGATCAGTATTTCATATCAGCAAACAAATTCCTCCCAATATTTCTACCTACACAGCCTTCATTTCCTAACATTTTTTCTTCATAAGGTGCACTTGGACTTGCAAACCTTAAACATCAACATTTTATTCTTTTGAAAACAGGAAAAAACTAATCTAAATCTACCCTTATTTCTTCCATGAGTTCAGATTAGACTGTTGAACTCTAGAACATTTTTCGGATTAATTAGACACTTTATTTTGAAATCGACCAGGTATTCGCCGAATATGTCCTAAGGTAGCGAAATTCCTTTTCGGGTAAGTTTCGACCCGCACGAAAGGCGTAATGATCTGGGCACTGTCTTGGAGAGAGACTCGGTGAAATAGACATTATGACTAGATCCAATCTACTGGACCCTGCGGAAAATGAATTGATAGAATTTGATTTCACATTATTCCTTTAGGGAATAATGAGGAGATCCTATCGATTCTTGTTTCCTACGGACCAGCTATAGAAGCTTTTACCCGAGGAGGTGCTCTTTTGAACAATGGGCCAAACCTGGTCATTTCTCAAAGACGCTAACTAAAGGCCCTGATACTACCACTTGGATCTGGAACTTACATGCTGATGCTCACGATTTTGATGATCAAAATGATCCAAATATCTTTGTCCCATTGACAAAATACAGATCGCTCCCACTGAAAATGTTATAGAAAGGAGAGTGAAATTCTCCAATTCTCAAGGGGATTATTTTACTGAAATGTTAAGAGTTGGGTTCGTAATTTTTCTTACATCTCCACCGCCGGGAGCCCAAGTATCATATACACCTGGTGTGGTTCCTCTATGCCTGGGACACCATAATTTCAAACCATGAACGAGGAATAATTTCTTCTACGGTTTTAGGTTTTGTTGGTATTTATCATGCACTCATAGGACCCGAAACTTTAGAAGAATCTTTTCCATTATTTGGCTATGTATGGAAATATAGAAACAAAATGACCTACTGGCTTGTCTCTCCATCGAACTAAATTAACTAAAGGCGTGCGTTCATGGGCCCATGTGAGAGTTTCAATCAGTTCCTACCAATATCCACGCTATTTTCCACATCTAGGCTGAACTTCAACCTGTGCCCAAGAGATAGCCATCCATACACTGATAAGGGATTATTAATTACTCGTTGGCTTTATTCAGGACATTTATCGTTGAGTAATTTGTATGAATCATTCATGTTCCTTTCCTGGAGTTCATCTGTGTTCAATATAGTTCTACTCCTACCTTCTAGGTGGAATCGTCACAACATGGGCGTTCTTCCTGGCAAGAATTATTGCAGTAGGATAATGGCTAGGAGGATTTGAAAAGCATTATGGCATCAAGATTTCCAAAGTTCAGCCAAGGCTTGGCCCAGGACCCAACTACTCGTCGTATTTGGTTCGGTATTGCGACCGCACATGACTTTGAGAGTCATGATGATATTACCGAAGAACGCCTTTATCATAAAATTTTTGCTTCCCACTTTGGTCAGTTGGAAATAATCTCTATCTTAGGCAAGACACCAAATATACGTCTCTCTACCCATTAACCAACTTCTAGACGTTGGAATGGATCCTAAAGAGATACCACTTCCTCATGAATTTATTTTGTAAATAAAAATAACTCCTTGGTCTTCGACCCCCCACTACAAACGGCCCTTGGATCAGTGCAATGGATGGGATGTCGTTATCCATCTCCTCACGATGGGAGCAGAGCAGATTCAAAAAAGGATCTTGGAGTGTCCCGGGGTTGGGCCAGGAGGGTCTTTCAACGCCTCCTTTTCTCATCAAAAGTGATTTCCATTTGCTCGTCGTTGGCTCGGTAAGGAAATAAAAAGAAAAGGAACCCCACAAACATAAACTCCATCACCCAGTGACAGAAGATCGGCATATCTCTGAGCGGGCAACCAACCTGATACCTTGATGAATTGGCGTCTTAATTATGTATCAAGTTGAGAAACCAAATTCGAGGGTAAAGACCGAAAAATAACTAAGGGAGTATGATTTGCATATTCCACCAATTTATTTTCCTTCAAAAGAGGAAAAGGGAATAATTTTGTTTTAGTTTTAGTTTCTTTTGATTCGATGTCGGCTCTTCGCCACCTAGGGCAGTAGTAAGTTCCAAGGGTTGGGTTGTTCGCCCATTAAAGCAGTAAATGAGCTGGGTTCAGAACGTCGTGAGACAGTTTGGTCCATAGCTGGTGTGGGCGTTAGAGCATTGAGAGGACCTTTCCCTAGTACGAGAGGACCGGGAAGGACGCACCTCTGGTGTACAAGTTATCGTGCCCACGGTAGACGCTAGGTAGCCAAGTGCAGAGCGGATAACTACTGAAAGAATATAAGTAGAAAGCCCACCCAAGATGAGTGCTCTCCTATTCTTACGTCCCTGAAAGCCCCTAGTCGCGAACATGGCTAGGACAACGATGGGTTATTTGTCCTTGCAGGGGATGGAGCGACAAAAGTATTGAGAATCCAAGATAAGGTCATGGCGAGACGAGTTGTTTATCATTACGATAGGTGTCAAGTGGAAGTGCAGTGATGTATGCAGCTGAGGCATCCTAATAGACCAAGAGATTTGAACCTTGTTCCTACATGACCCGATCAATATGATCGGGTAATGGGGAATAGGACCAAAACATGCCACTGAAAAACTCTACAGAGACAAAGAAATATGGGCTATCAAGAACGTAGAGAAGGTAGAGTGGGTACCAATTTGTTTCTCTTCTACTTTTTTGTTCTGAACATCTGATCTAATAATACCTATTATTTCCTCTATAACTTTGATTATTTCCTCCCGTTCTTTTTCCTCTATCTTTTTCTGCTCTTGCGCTTCGCTTAAAATCGAACATCCTAGTGGATCATCCGAATCAAAATTGACAGGAATTGATTTGGATGACCCCACCAATGGGATTTAGATAAAGATCAGAGAGTAAACTGAATAATTCCCAATCTGGAATCTCTTTTGGGACAATACCTTCTGGTTGGGACAAAATTTTACTATGACCCTTGGAAAGTCTTCTAAAGAAGAACAAACTTTATTTGATACTGTGGATGGGCGATAGTTGGAGTCGGCGGCTCTCCTAGGGTTACTTCATCTGGGATCCCTGGGCACTTCTGGCCACGCTAAACATACTTGCTCAGTAAGTGTCATATTGTGGAGGACTAGACCCAAGTCCATTTTCATAAAAAAAATTATTTCATTTTCTATCCATTCCGCTCCACCTTCCTACTGGAAAGGGATCAGAGTTCCTCATTTTTTGTAAGGATCCCGAATGAAAGAAACGAATTTCCCTCTCCTCTCGCACTCAAATATGCACTATTACGCGGTGAAGATTGCAATTCTCTATGAATTTCCCATTTGTCATCCAATAATGACACTTTGCTTTTTTCCTCCAAAGATTGACGAATTAAATGATATTTCCGTTCCAGTGCTTGTCTCTTCTTCTCTCTCTGAATGAGACTCTTTCTCGCCATAATAGTTCAGTCGGTACTATCACCTATCAGGAATCAAAATATAGATCAAATTTTAGATGGAGTAATATTACGTTGATTACTTTTTCTCTGTGGGGTATTGTCGTTGTATCAATGACAATACCCATTCACTTATTCGATGTATTAGGTGATGTGGTCTGTGGAGGTTTTGCAGCTCCATTGAACTATGCAGATTATTGTGTAATAATTACAGATAATGGATTTAGAATCGTACATCTAGAAGAGATCTTATCAATAAATATGTAGAAGCCTGTCCAATGCCCGTAATAGAGGTATTACCTATTATTGAGGATATCCGAGTTTCCAGAGTAAAGGGTAAAACCTTATTTGAAATGGTTGGATCTGAACCATCCCTTAACTATGTGTGTAATTATTATCTAGGCATAGCAGTTCTCTACCTAAGCTACTATCTTCCAGGATTAGATTGTCTGACAGATTTTATTCTCTATCTTCTAAAACAGAAATTTAAACACAATCAAATCAGGATTAGACTGTCTGATTTTCCATGGTGTCTATGGCATAAAAACAAGCTGCACATAGACTGAGATTTGCAGAAAAATAAAGAAAAAATGTGAAGGCTTAAGATCTGAAAAATAAAAGATATCCTTTACTCTTTTTTGCAGCTCTGATTTTGATCTTTTTAAAACTGCACTCTTGTCTTTTGTTCATATTTTGAGCATATTAGAGCCAATTATTCATCATACTCTACAGGTTCAAGTTTTAAGCTTGTTTGAACCACTTTTTCCTATCCTAATCTATTCTATCGATAAGCCAAGATTGAATAGTTTAAAAAATCTTCTTCACTAATATATCAGCAGAAAATTGAAATCTATCTTAGTCATGATTAGGCTGTATGACTAAAATAGCAGTGTTGTTTTTGGTAGTGGCATTTAAGCTTGCACACTTTCATATTTTTCCTTCTTTGGTATGGGGTTGTACCTTTCTTGTTTTATTTCTGCCATCTTTTTCTTTTTCTATTATTTTTGTGTTTTTCTTTTTCTAAATTGAAAAGCAATGATATATACAATGAACGGAAAGCTCTTAAACTTAAAATATCAGCTAACAGAAGTAATGTTTGAGCATCCTTCCATTGATAGGACCTCCAAAAAATTCAGCTCCATCCAATTCTTGAAGAAAGAATGCATTGTTCCCAATAGCAGATTGAATAAGATAAGGGTCTTGCCATAAATTATCAAATTTTCCATGTTTACCCTTATCTTCTCTCCTTGAATCCCATTTTAAAACTGTATCACCAATTTTAAAATCACTTGCCTTAGTTCTTTTGTCAAACAACTTCTTGATATTTTCTTGTAGTTGATGTGCTCTAATGTATACCTCCTCCCTAGTTTGTTGCAAATGTATAGTCTAATTTATTCTTCTTGTCGTATCATTATCTTTAGACTGTACTTCTTGGATCAGCTTCATTACTGGCACTCCTAAACTGGTTGGAAATATTGCTTTTGTTCCATAAACTAGCTGGTAAGGAGACATCCCAATTGACTTCTTAACTGTCAATCTGTCTGCCCATAATGCATGTACTAGCTTATTGTGCCATGATTTCTTGTTATCTTCCAGCAACTTCTTGATAATGTTTACCAGAATTTTATTTGAGAATTCTACCAAACCATTACTTGAGGGTAATAAGTTGTAGAATGACCCAATATGATTTGATATTTATGATAGAATTCAACCATCTTTTTAGATCCAAATGCAGCAGCATTGTCAGTTATGATCTTCCTAGGACAACCAAATATAGACATCATATGGTTTTCAAGGAATGAAATGATGATTGAATCTGTGGCATTCCTAGATGGGATGGCTTCTATCCACTTATTAAAATAGTCTGTTGCTGTGAGAATCCATTTATGTTGGGCAGATGAGGGAGGATGGATTTCCCCAATGAAGTCTAGACCCCACTGCTGAAAAGGAGCTTCAACAGTGATTGGTTGCAGAGGTAAAGGAAGCAGTTTTCTTTTGCCTTCAAAAATTTGGCATTTGTGACAGACAGTAATCATTTTGTGGACATCTTGAAAGAGAGTGGGCCAGTAGTAACCAACTCTAAGGATTTTATTAGCAGTTGACTTCTAGTAGAGGTTGCCTCCACATTCTCCTTCATGAAACTCATGCTTGATCTTTTCTGCATCATTCTTAGGCAAAAATTTAAGCAATAATCCACTAGCATTTTTCCAATATAAACATTTATCCAAAATGCAATAATTTACAGCTTTCAACTTTAAGAATCCTGCCTTTGTTTTTGACAAACTAGGAGGGACATTAAGATTGAGAAAAACATATAGAATATCAGCATACCAAGATGAATTCAGAAAATGATCTTCAATTATTGGAGTTGCAAACTCCTCTTGTTCATCTAATGCATTAAACATGTTTATATCTATTGGAGTCCCGTGATTTTTTAGATTGGTAAACCAAATGACAAGGTAACATCAGACCAAGCTTTGGAGCCCTAGGACCTAGCCTTCATGGACTTAGAGAGGGCTCTCTCTATTATGCAAAGGATGTAAACTTGTTTGCTTCTGTATATTTGATTTTAGGCTAGTTGTTAAGTATGTTTTGGTTTGCTTTTGGTTTTTTGAGGGGAACTGATTAAAAGGATAAATAGATATGGAGTTTGTCAAATCAATTGGGCTATGGGGTCAGATAAGGTCAAGATTGTCTTAATGATGGACAAGGTATTACTGTAGGGCTAATTTAGTCAAGGTAAATGGATTCTTTGGGTGAAAGTGAAATGAGATGGACATTAAGTTTGTGAAAGACAAAGAGATTTTAAGCATAAATAGTTAAACAGCAAGCATTCATGAGTTAGGGCTAACCATTAATCTCTATGAATGAAACTCAAACTAATAGATGCAGAAAATAAGCAATCTCGTGATACATAGAAGTATAAGACCCTCTAACTTTGGGAAAATCACCTTCAGACTTTTGGGAAAACAAATAAGATTAACAAACAACTCAGTCTATGAAGAGGGAACTCCTAAACATCATATCTTGAGCTATCGGGAACTCTGAAATAAGACTGCAAAGCATGGACGAAGGGCAAGATCGAAACAAGACCTATTTGACTTAACTAAAACAACCAATAATTCATAGAGAGATTTCAGGAATGGAGTTTTGATTAGCTATGAGTAAGCAGGGCATACCGTGAATCATACTAGACAGCATACATAATAACCATTGATGAAACAAGTAACAAGTTCTTAGTGAACCAAAGAGAAATTAAGAATTCTTTGACATGACCAAGAAAGATGAAAACATTTAAGCTGCAATGAATCAGGAAATTTGAGGTGGCTCCATGGGCATATCTCAAACTTATTATTTACTGAACTACAACAAGAAAGAAGTATGAAAACATGTATGAGAAACTAAGAAAACATAACAAATAAGAAACACAATACCATTCACCAAGCCATGGAATCCTACACACAATGCTCCTCCACCATCAAGCCAAGCAAGAGATCATCCACTTCATAAAACAAGTATTTCTTCAAAGCTCATAGTGCTATGTATTTCTCTCTATAACTCAAATTCTCTCTCTTTGTTACAATGTATCCTCTTGGATTATATAGGCCAAATAGGAGGAAACCCCCCTAGAGGAACTAGAAAGCCATTGGCCAAAAACAAATATCTAAAACTGTCATTTAGGCCTTACAAGGTCCAAGGCACAAAATATCTTCTAAAAATATCTTTTCGGACTAAAATAGCAAAAAGGAATCACTTTTTAGGCCTAACACATGAAATAAACTTGCCTAACGCACATTCGGCCAATCATACTCAGAAAACTGCTTTTTAGCAAAATCCTACATGAGCATAGCAGCAGAAAAAAGTCTATATTGCAAAGGACTTTTGAGGGACTTTCCGATGTCAAAACGAGGCCCGTGATGGCTCGTTGGAAAGCCCTGGATGTCTACTTTCTGGACCTACTTGATTTTTTCCAAACTAATGCTGGGAATTCTATAAAAAAGTGAAATGAGTGAAAAAAACCCAGGAGTGTAGCGTCTGCTGATATGTGAGGCAGAAAGGTAAAAATTGACTTTTTTTGCCCTTTTGAGGGATCAAAACACCTTCTTTTGATCTAAAAATTTCTGAGTATATTCCCTCCAATTTACTGCATCCAAAAATATAACTTTCATCAGCTGAGGATTCTCCAAACAAAAATGGCAGCATCCATGAATTTGTGCAATTAGGCCCAAAAATCACAAAAAACAAGATCATGTCAAAAAAAACTCAATTTTGGTGAGCAAACCCCTTAAGGGTTTCTAGAAGCATGCATGGAAGCTTGAGCAAAAATTTCAAACCTAGATGTGTCTTTTTCTCCCTTTTTCACCGGGTGCCCTCTTTAGGCAGTTTTGAGTTTTTCTTGGGCAATCTTTAGTTTTCTTCAGGCAAATTGATTTAACTTTTTGTAATGACCGGTCATCTTCCTTTGAAAACCCAAATCTTTGTTTGCCTTGTCTAATTTGTCCTCCAAATGCTTTTTTTCTCTTTCGAGCCAAGACTCTTTGTCATTCTCTATCTGTTCGGTAAGCAGCTATGTGAGAGGGTATTACCGATCAAGGGCTGATTCTTCTTCCCTTTGCTTCTCTAAGGCTTTCCTAAGACCCATGGTCCTAGGCCTTTTCCTCACTGGTTCTTCTTCTTCCTCCACATCATCAAATTCGCCCATGTATTCCTCAAGTTTTACTTGTGCCTTTTGTGCTTCCCATCGGTACTTGAGGGCCCGGGCCTCATATATTTCCATTTTCCCACTCATTTGTCTATTTTTCAATTGTAGAAAGTGAATAAGGTCTTTAGATCTCTCTAAATTAGCTTCTAAATCCTCAATTTGGGATTCTCTGTTTTGCAGAAAAGAGTTCAGAATTCTGATTTGGTCATCTTCGGCATCATTATCCACTTGGATTATGTCAAAATCTCTTCCTCTCTCATGGCTGCTCTCCTGCTGCTCCATTTTTTCCTTACCTTTGCTTTGAATGGGCTTCTTTGCCCTTGTCCTCTTTGGCACTTCAATGATAGGTTGCTTGGGCAACTTACCTCTACTCCGGAGTGCTTTAGTAACATTTGTAGTTACAGCTTAAATAGTCTTCTTCTTTGTAGATTTAGTGGTCTTAGGCTTCACCACTTTTGGAGAAAGAGTCATGGCCCCTTGCCTAGGAGAGGCAGCTAGCACATGCTTTTGAGAACTCTCTTCATGCTCTATGTTTTTACTGTCTTCTTTTGGGCTGCCTTGCTCGCTGTCTTTGATTTGATCTTGACTATCATTGGGGTTGTTTTTATCTTTTTGTTTCATGCTATCACCCTTAGATTTTTCATTGTTTTGTGCCTGGTCCTCTTCAAGTTCATTGTCTTTATTAGTTTCATGGTTTTCATTTTGGAGACCACCTTCATTTGTTGTATGAGGACTTCCATCCAGCTCACTGTCTTGCTAATTGTAACTATGCTTACTATCTCTTTGATTTCTTTCACGCTGACTGTCACTCTATTTCTCATCACTGCTTTGCTTAGAATCTTCCCTTTTTTCCTCATCATCACTACTCTATTGCTCTTCAGTTTGTTCCTCATCGTCACTAGTTTACTTAGTGCTACTCTGTTCATGTTCATCACTTTGTTCTTTATCATCACTACTCTGCTGCTTTTCACTTTGTTCCTCATCATTATTACCTCCTTCCTCACTGTTTTGTTGACTGTCACTCTGTTTGCTTTCATGACTTTGTTGAGGACTGTTGTGTTCCTCATCATTACTGCTTGCTTGAGGACTATTATGTTCCTCATCACCCTCATGAGTACTATCATCACTAGCTGTATGTGGGTTGTCCCTATGCTCACTATTTTGTTGGGTGCCACTATGCTAATGTTCATTGCTCTGCTGAGGGTTGTTTTGTTCTTCATCGTCACTACCTCCTCCATCACTATTATGTTGACTGCCACTAACTTCCTTATCTTTTGGTGAGCTCTCTTCACCGTCATTAGTATGCTCATGGTCACTGTTCTATTGATTGTCACTTGGTGCATGCCCACTACTTTGTTGAGTGCCACTATGTTCCTCATCATCACTACCTTCTTGTTTGCTTTCACTGCACTCTTCCTTTTCACTATCAACTATGGGCGATGCTTGTTTTTGGGGAGTAGACTCATGAGAAGAAGGGGAAACATAATGAGTGGAGGGTGAGGAAACAACATGAGAAGGGTTTTGGGATGAAGAAGCAGCAGTGAAATCAGGGTGAGAGGTGAAAGTTTCCCAAGAGACTCCTTTTTGTTCCAGCTGATGAAAGATGAGGATCTTGATGAGAGAATGATGGAATAGACTGGCCTTCTGCTGAGCCGGAGGCTTCTTTTGAACAAAAGAGGACATCTTGTCTATGCTTTTTCAGAGGAATAAAGGTAGGTTTAGTAGTTGAGTCAGGGTGAAATGCATCAGAAGTCTGATATGATAGGAATAAACTCGAGAAATATTTCATGATGGTTTTCATAAGGGAGGCATAATTTCTCAATAAGTGAGAAAAAGGAAAGATAGCTTGGCACTCATCCTGATGGTCTGTGTCTAGGAAGTGCTTGTAGTGATTTAGGTCTAGGTATGCTTGTTTGAACCATTTTTCTCCAATATAGGGGATATTAGTTGCATTTGACACTGCTTTAGGAGTAAGCGCAAAGTCTAGACCTGCAATGTGAACCTGCTCTCCATCTAATCTCAGGGCAAATAGCTCAGTTAGGAGAGGGTAGCTAGTGACCTCTTAGATTTTGTTGCAAAAGAGAAGACAACCAACCTCTTGAAAACTAGACAAGACTGAAGGGGAGGTAGTGAGCTCTTGAGTAGTGGTAGGTTCAAACCTCCCTTCTTAACCCTTTCTTTTTTGGAGGCATTTTTGGTTTTGTTCCTCTTTACCCACTCAGCAAACAGGTTTTTCAAAATGAAATAGGTCTTCTCCTTCTAAAACTGTTTTTTCTTCCCCTTGAAATTTGATTTCAAAATATATTAAAGACCGAAAAATGAGATGAGGATAGCAAGAAAATACCTTGAAAATCTTTTGCTGTGTTTGAAAAAACAAAACTTGAGTAAAAATCTGAAATCTGGCCCCTTTTGAGATTTTTGAAGTGATGCTAAGCTCCCGTGCACAGGCACGTAGCACCTACACGTTTTTTTGTGGGCGCCTTTTGCACGTTGAGCCAGGCAGACTTGCACGCCGGTAGAGGTTCGTGCAAAAGTGGGCAAGTGGGTCATGCAAGATTGGGTAGAAAGTGGCAAGGGCCCAAGCAAATGGTGACAAAGGTCGTGTGTTGTGGGCAAAGAACTTGGGCGAGTAGATGGGCAGAGCACCTTGCAGGATGGGCCGTGGGCGTGTGCAGAAAATTGAACGCTGGGCAAGGATCCAAGCGCGTCGCGCCTCTTGCAATTTTCTTCGGGAGGCCGCTACAGGTGCGTCGCGTCCTGCTACAGGCGCGTTGCGTCTTAACAAGTTTGAAAATACTTGCCTAGGGTTCAAAAAATCGTTCTCTCTTCTGCTAGTTAGCAAATGGAATGTGAAAACATCCTTTGAGGGTTTTTATACCTTTTGACATGCTATTTGAATTATGAACTTTCCCTCTTTTGGTCATTTGACATTTTTGCCTTTGTGCTTTTGAAAATAGAGATTACATTCTTTTGCACTTTGTTTTTTAGGGTGCCCTTTTTCCCCTTTGAAGATTCAACCTTTTCATCACCTGTTTTGGGCTCTCTGAGATTGAGCCTTTACCTTCTGCTTATGACTGAAGGGTGTAATGCATACAGAGCTACCTAAGCCTTTTAAACAACATGTGTCTCTTATTCAATTCTTCAGCCCTTTTTAAAAAGCTTTAAACCTGTTTTTTTGTTTCTCAATGGAAGGTTTTAAACCTGTAAACAAAGTATTGCCTTCTACTTATGATTGAAGGAGGCTGCTCCTATATCAAATTTAGGGCCTTTTGAGACTGTGTCTTTGTTTTATGTGCGATGATTTAAGGAGGAAATGCAAATACAGTGTTTGTGTTATGCCCTTTGCTAGCCCTTGAAGGGGGTATGTCACAAAAACTATTCTTACCCTTGGCTTATCATTAAAAACTTTCTCAAACAAAATATTAAACCTAGTGATTGCCCTCTGCTCATCTTTTGGAGGAGGCAATGCAAACATATCTTCTCAGGCCATCTTCTCATGATGAAGGAGTCCATTTAAAAAACTGTGATGTTGCCCCTTGTGTACTTATCACTGATACATATACTGCAACAGAACTATGAGGAGTTCCCTTTTTCTCTTTGATGGAGGCTTTTCGAACAAGTGGTTTTGACCCTCTGCTTGTTTTTAAGGAGGCAACTTGAAAACTTGTGTTTTTTGCCATCTGCTCATGATTGAAGGAGGCACTATAAACACAAAAGTTTTCTTTCATCTCTGCTACATCATTTGGAGATTTGTCTTTTGAACCAATTGTTTGTGGGCCCTCTGCTTGTCATGAAGGAGGAAATTTTGACAAACTGCATGGGCACTTATTTGACCTTTGTTAACCAACTGAAGAATGTCTAGGAACAAATTGTTTGTGGGCTCTTTAGACAAACTGTGTTTATCATTCAAAAGAGACCCTGTGCTTGTCATTCGAAGGAGGCTTCTTTAGAACTGTGAGGGGTGCCCTTTCTTCTCTGGAAGGAGGCCTTTAACCTGACAGTGTTAACCCTTGAAGGAGGCTACCTGTTCCAAATTTGGGCCCTCCGAGACTGTGCCATTTTCCCTCGGCTTATCTTTCTCAGATAAGCTTTTGAAGGAGGCTTCCAAAACACAATCTTTGTGACCCTTTAGACCACTATGAGGCCCCCTTTTATCCTTGGGAGGAGGCACTTTGCAAACAAATTGTTTGAGGCCCTCTACTTATCATGAAGGAGGCCTTCAAAACACAATATGTATTATCTTTGCACCATTTGCCTATAAAACATGTTTTTGTAGGATTTTACTGTGAAATCTATAGGTAGGAAATGTTTTTGAAAATGATAAATGTATGCTACCTGTCTTTGGACTAATCTTTCTTTGTAGTAGTTGTAGCTCCTTTGGTGCTATAGCGCTTTTGATGCTTTTAGAGGCTAGGCTAAAGAAGGATAAAAGGCAGTTTTTCCTTTTACACCTTTCATGCAGATGCCTAGTCTGCTAGAGGCTCTCTTTTGCCAAAGAATTTCCACTCTTAGCTTCATTAGACTGCTTTTCAGAGGTGGCCCACATGTTTGGAATAAATGCAAAAATGCCATTTTGAGTTGCTGGATGCAGACATTTCCCAAGCTTTGTATCTTTTTCCATGATGGGGGACTTTTGACCTTTTTGGTGTTTTGACTTTGCAGGGAGGAATCCTGAAGGTATTTTTTTCTTTAAAATCTGTATTATCCCTGATTTCAACAGTGAAATGCTACAGCTTGAAGTTTTATCCTGAAGTGTTCTCTTGCTCATACTGATTAGAGCCATTCATACTAGCACCCCTACAGAGATGTGTTGTTAAGATAGCTTTGATCATTGGAGTTTCTTCTTGTAGTGTCATGATGATAATACCTGAAATTTCAATTGATCTTCTTTCTTTGGACATAAGACCTAAAAAACTCTGCTTTTTTCTAATTTTAACATTACAAGCTCTGCTGAAACAAAATACAGTGACCATTCTGATGGTGTATGACCTAAGGATAAACCAGGGATTGTTTCTATCAGATAATAAGAAATGATGGTTGTCTGGTGCTGAAAACAGGGTCTTTGACTAGAGATAGCTTTTGTCAAGGTATTTTCCTTAAACACCACTACCTAGACCTACAGACTTTGTCATAGTTTTTGAAGATTTTCTTAGGCATATTCAGGTCATCCCATGACAAGATGATCAGGGATAGAGGGATAGACACTTTGTCAAGTGTTGGACAGTGGGTTGTATTGAAAACAAGGGATTTTGATGATAGAGAGACAAACTTATGACAACTATAGATAGGGAGGCTTTGCTAAATTGTGATAGGTAGGGAAACTTAAGACTATTCTCATCAGAGGCTGAAAGGGAGGGGTAGGAAGACAAAAATTTGTTTGAGGTGTTTTCTAGACGACAAATTGACAGATTTGAGATTAGCTTCTAGAAAACTCAACCAAGGAATCTAGTCATCAAATCATGCAAAAATACTGATGACTAACAATATCAAGAGCTTGAAAATTGGATTCAGCCATGTTACACTAAAAATTGTCACCTTGACATTCTGTTGACTGTATGAGCTCATTAAACACTCATATATGCCTTCTTTGCAAGTCTTACAACCTTTATTCCTCATTCCATGCCCTGAAAATGGAGGAAAAACCCTTAAAACTCAAAAAAGCCTTGGGAACGCAGGTAACATGAAGCCTGCATGCATTTTTAGCTAGGGTACTGTTGTCCTCTACAACAACCCCCCCATTTCATATAATTTTTATTCACAACACTATAATATGAAATGGGTCCCTTTTTAGTTTTAATTGGTATCAACTTTGTATTATTCAAAAAGGTCAAAAAATGAAATAAAAACATTACAAAGTTACCTTTTTGACAAACCAATAATGGCTTTATGATATAAATAATTAAATCTTTTATCATTGCGATAAAGCGATCGCAAGATTGCATATCGCAATGACAAAGGAGGCATAACTTAAAAACCATTGGTTTGCTCCGATGCGATAACACGCAATAGGCGATCGGCGATATACCATGCATGCTTTTAAAAGAGCCCCAGTTAATGCTCCCAATGCGATGCGATATCGCTATCGGCGATCGAAGATTCCAAGAGATGCCAATATAACAGATAGCGCCTTTCGCCCTGATGCGATGCGATAAAGCCAAAAAACACGAACTTCAAAAAGTTGTTAAAGCGGGGATATTACGATTAATTCGTATTAAAGGCCTTATCTTTCTAATAGAGATTCACCTGCGCTCAACCGCCAAAACGGCCAAGGCACGCTTAAACAAATCATTCCACCAATAAACGACATGATGGACATTTAAAAGATTGACAGGTTTTTACGGCCATTTAATGAAGTAGTAAGTCTAAAATCTTTTCACGGATTGGATCCACGGCCACCTTGAGTTAATTCTTCATCATGCATTAATCAATATATTTCACTCGTAGTTGGTTTTCTCTGCCAAATCTCTGCGTTACGCTTATTTTCACTCCTGTGCAGAATTCTTCCAAGCTAATAGATGCAAGCAGAATGGGGAAGAAGCCTAAGAAAACTGCAATCGCTTCCGCTTCGCCAGCCATAAAACAAGCCATCACTGATCCAGGAAATAAAAAGAAAGGATTGATATCTGATACTACATGTTCAGGTCTCGGCAAAACTTCTTGGCAAAGTACCTAAAATTTGTTAGAAGCTGAAGAACCTGAAGTGACTACAGTAGAAGCCACAGTAGATACGACTCAAAAATCTGAAGGTACTTTAAAGGACTTAGCCGACTCTTTCCTTCATCGGATAGCAGCTCGGGAACAAATTCTCCCATATACGGATGTAGTAAGGTGGGCAATTAAGGAACTCCCAATCACAGACAGAACCTTCTGCACCAGAGATGGGAGAATCTTCGGTTCATTTCAAGCTAATGATTTGAGGCAAACGTATCATTTGCCTGAGCCAGAGAAGAAGTACAACAAGGAATTTCTGGAGAAATTCCAAAATGAGAACGAAACTGAATCCGAACCCATTCGGAATTGGAGGCAGAATCCGGCAAAACACAAACATAAATCTTCCGGTATGTATTCTGTTAATTCTCTATGTTCTCCTTATTGTTATGCTGGGATCATGATGTGTAGATTATGGGGGTTGCACGACTCCTCTAATTTCACTATAGAAATGGTTCCTTTGATGAAGGCAGCGCGTAATAGTGAAATTATGGATTGGGGAACTATACTGTCCGATAAGCTAGCCACCGCAGTTCTTGATTTCAGAAACAAGACCCGCGTTACTGAAAGGCTTATTCCCCCATTCTACTACAACGCTTATATCCTGGACACCCTGTGTTTTAATTCTGAATTTCCCGTGCTCGGCTGGAGGTGGACTCCACAAGACCCCATGCCCATTCACATATACCATCAGAAATTGTGGAAAACCTCCTATAGGCACCATTTATACCAAATTTGCAATGGCCTCATGTTACCCATTCATTACTCTATTTTTGATAAACCTGCTCCCAAGGTTTCCTACCAAGCAGGGATTGATTTAACTGGCATAGGGAGATGGTTTGCAGAGGAAAAATTTAGTTATATAAGAATTTTCGGCAGTCAAGCCAAACCTCATATTCTTCCTTTATACATACTTGATAAACTGCTGGCAAGGGAGATAGCCTACCAGATTATTTCCGAGGGCGTTACACAAACTCTAAAGAAAAATAAGAAGTAGGTCTGGCCCTCTTTTCCTCTTAGATGTGGTGTCTACACCTTGAATGATCTCAAACATGCAGAGAAAGAAGCTACAAAGATAAAATCATTAACTCTAGCAACTCTCCCTAATAGGCAATTTGATCCCGACAAAGTTGCCTATAATGCCCTTGAACAGGCCAAATTGGCAAAGTTTGATCATGAAGAAGATATGTTTGATGACCTGTTCTCCACAGCCGAGTCGATGTCCCAAGTTAGATCGTTGGCCAGAATGAAATATCAAGATGAAGGGTTAGTTGAATTCAACAGACTTAGAGAAAAGAGGTTGCAAACTCTGCCCCTAGATCTGTTAGCAACAAGCCCAGCAGCAGGATCAAGTGAGCCTGAACAGCGACATACTAAGGAACCTCCGGTTATAACAAAAGAACAGGAGAAAGTACAAGAGGAAACCCAGATGAAAGAGCAGGAACAGAGCACCATAAAGGTAAATGAAGATACTCAAATTGATCCCAAATTGCTCCAGGAATGGCAGTAATTCGATTCAATTATAAATAATCCTGAAGGTTCAAAGGAAGCCAAAACATCAAGAGTAGTAGACACACAGGAGACCATTCCAAAACAAGTTCCAGGTGAAACCAGCGGCCTACCCAGTTCTAAAGGAGTAGAGATAATCCCAAAGGATCCCTCCGATCAAATTATTTTGCAAATAGAAGAGATTCCTCCCTTGGATGTCTTCTATAGCCCGAAACACAAAGCTGTGGTAAAACGACAAAGGAAGAGGAGAAGAACTGATCAGCCTTCCCTATTCCTAGAACAAACGGTGACGGGCAATATAGTTTGGAAGGAGGAATTTGACCCCTCTGATGACCTAACAAAACTATCACAATTTGCTGGAGCCTATTCGGCAGCAACAATAGATAAGGCATCAGAGGTGAGTCTTTTATTAAAAACAAAAGACCAGGAGATTTTCTCATTACAAGCACAACTATCAGAAGCACGGCAGAAGGCAAAGCAGGCAGAACTGCAATTGTTAACACAACAGCAAACCAATAATCAATTAACTCAATAATTGCAGGAGGAAAAGCAAAGGATTGATCAGAGTGCAGTCCAGAAGCAGAAAGAGTTATCAGAGGCATTGGCACAACTCAAGACAGCCAATGAACAAATGCTGAAGATAAAAGATGAGCAGATTGCTCAACTATCAGCCCAGCTTGAGAAAACAAATAATCTTCCACAGGTAGCTGAATTCAGGGCAGAGGCAGTACAAATAAACAAAGCATTATTAACACAGATAAATTTGTTATGTCAACAAATCGCCCAGGCAGAACCTTTATGTGACTCAAAAATATCTCTAAGTGATAAATCGGCTGATGCTAGAACAGACTTTGAGCAGGCCGATGAGACATTGACCAATTATCTTGAGTGGCAAGGTACTGAGGAAGGACAGTCGGCTAAATTGCCAAAGATCCTAGAATCGCATAAAGAGATATTATTTATGGAATGGCAATCCCAGTTAATGAAAGCAGAGAGGGCAGTTTCCAGATGCAAATTAACCACAAGTAATTTGGTTGAATTGATTAATGACACTCTCTACTTATCTAACATGATTTCTCAATGTACCCCAGGTAAATTGACATCAGCTAAAACATTGGAACAATCATGTTACCCAGAGCTGGAGAAAACTGGCAGATTAATCGCAGGAATTAACAATTTGACATGGGACACCTATTGGATGTTCTTAGTCAAACCTTACAGCCAGAGAGCCGCCCTCAAATGCCTCTCAGATGCAATCGGATGCATCATTCCCGAAATACAGGATGCCACCTATGATGCCCAACTCAATTCTCGCCTTAACCGACCACCAGAAGTGGAGCCGATGCTTGCAATATGCCAGCTCAGGACTAAAGACGAACAGCCTAAGTGATGAATCATGCTGCCGGTTACCAGATTTCCATAGAAGGAGATATTCCAGATCAAGTTACACCAACTTAGTAGCATTTTAATTTTGTAGTTTGTTAGTTTAATTTAGTATTTATAGACCCTTTCATGTATTTAGAAAGGGTCGTAAGTTTTTATATATGACTGAAACCTGAAGTTGCACTACTGTACTTCAGGCATATTTTTTTTATGAAAAATGGACCAATTTTTCCAAATTTTGATAACGAAGCTTTTATGTGGATGTGCACAACTGCCTTTATTTAAAAGTATTTCTGAGTCGGAAGAAGGAATTCGAATTGAGATTGACATTGAGAAAGACTTGCAGCTCATATGGTACTACTATCTATGTCTGAATTCATTCTTTTATGAAAATTGTTGTTTGATTATTCTTGCTATTATTGAATATATGAATGTGTTTTAACAACAATCTTTATATTTTCCACTACTGGATGTTTACAGTTTGCTATTATTTTATCATTTATGTATCAGTAATATAAAAGGATGAGTGTAACAATGTTTTATCAATTACTTCGTTCAACTAATTGAACGAAGTAATTATTATTTAAATGAACGTCTTTGTTTATTGAATAGTGTCATCTATATGCCTATCAACAAATATAGATCATTAAACGTTGCACTTAAGAATAGAAGCTTCCCGGGATAAAATAGTCATTTGCATTTTTTCGCTTATAGATTAAGTACTCCATTCATTATCATTTATTAAACCAACCATTCATCCACCCCTTTCTATTCTTTATCGGGAAACTGGTCCCATTATATCCAGTCGGAGCCACCATCCCAAACGGAAAAGGAGCTGTTTAAGGTCCGGACCGGGTGGTTATCCCCCAATGTTGATGTAACGATTTTCGGGGCATCAACATTTTTGGCGCTAGAAGGAGGGCCTGTCAACTATGAATGGCGAGTAAATCAAAACCTATAGACCATTCTCAGAGTAAATCACCCTCCACCTCACCTCAGACCTTCCGTTTGCATTCTGAATCACCAGTGTCCAAACGAGAAGAAGAGGGATCAACTATCACTACTCAATCACACCATACTTCAGAACATTTAAGTCCGGAGTCCCCTGAAGTTCAGTCTATCATCCAGAAACTTCAAGGCTTCTCCATATCACCCCAAAGATCTGAAGTATCTGAAGGCAGTCAGACTTCACAATTCCACCTACCTCATCATCTCACCAGACTCCAAAGTGAAAAGCTTGGCATTGAACCAGCTGAGTTACCATTACCCCGAAGAAAAAAGGCAAAAAAGAACACTGAAGGTTCTGAAAGTGAGACCTTTTCTCCATCATCTTCCATCTCATCATCCCCAGTGCGAAGTCAAACACCCACTTCCCCATTACATATTACTGTTCACCAGGGGTCACCACCTTCAACATCACAACCTTTACAGTCTTTATTACTACCTCCTCCCCAATCACCTGGAACATCACAGTCAAACGTTGGTACTCACAAGATGGCTCAAAACCCATGGAATAGTCCTGGTGCAGTCACTATGCCTGCACCATTACATCCATTACCAGATTATCCTGAGAAATGGTTACCAAAGTTTAATCCAGATGCTGGAACATTAGCTGAGGAACATATAAATAATTTCATGTTGTCAGTTAATCTAAAAGGAGTAACACAAGAAGATGTTGTAGTGAGACTTTTTCCCTACACGTTACAAGGATCAGCTGGGTCTTGGTATTTTTCCTTACCCTCTAGATCCATTACCAGTTGGAATATCTTTCAAGAACAGTTTCTTACCAAATATGGCGACGATAGATCCTTGGCCACGCTCATTAATGATCTTTCAAATCTAAGAATTGAGTCAAGGGAACCAATTAAGGAGTTTAACTCCCGATTCAACAAGCTCTTGAATAAAATTCCCACCGATTCCAAGCCAAGTGAACAAGTTAGAAGCGAATGGTATATCACAGCCTTACCTTCAAATATAGCCATTTTTGTTGATAGGGCTGCGAAACCAACTCTGCCCGAAAACATGAAAGAGGCCATCGCTGTGGAAAAACGTATAACCGCTTTGGAAAAGAAAGCTGCTCTCGAAGATAGGAAATCCAAGAAAGTGTCTTTCAAGGACGATTCAAAGAATAAAAACACCAAAGATCCATATGATATGGAGGGTCTTCAAAAGGTTCTCAAAACAATGTCAAATGAAATGGTTGAAATCAAAAAGCAAGTAGCAGAAACTTCAACAAAGAAACCATTTAGAAATTTTAAGAAGAATGAGTCAAGACCACCAAATGTTATATCCAATGCAGATTCAGACCCTGAGGAAGAAGAAGATGAAACAATTACATCATCCGATGAAATTGAAGAAGAAGAAGTCGTTGAATGCCATGGAATGTGGGACTTCATATTGCCAAACTCCGACACTGAAACTGAACAAGAAGCTTTTCCTGTGACTACTAGGAGTAAAAGTACCCCTGAACCTATCCAAGCAAGTTCCAAGAAAAGGAGTGCAGGTACTAATACTGCAAAGGAAAAGGCACCTACAAGGAAGCCGGCTGCAACAGTCCCTCAAAACCAACCATCGTCTTCAAATATACCTTCAACATCAAAGACGTTGGTGATATCGGATTCAATGGATTACAATATTATTGATGACATGAAAAAGACTAAGGAAAACATCACCATGTTTGAACTCAGTAAATTAAAACATCAACAGAAATTGCTTCTGAAGGAACTAAATGCAGTACCTTCCTCGCCTCTTCCTAGTGCTAAAGCTGGAAATGATTCAGGACAACCACCTTCTGGTAGAATTGAAGCCACTGATACGATTCTAATCGGAGACAGATCAAATTCCCATACCCCACCTTTCCTCTTAACCTTTGAAATTTACAATCGAAATCTACACAAATGTTTAATTGACTCGGGGGCATCATCTAATATAATGCCAGCTTCAGTTTGTTCTAAACTGAACATAGAACCCCAAAAGTCTTCAATTCACATTGTGCAGTTAGATAGAACCAAAGTCCAAGTCTTAGGGGAAATAAATTCTGTTACTATCAGGTTAGCATCTGATCCATGAGTAGTTCAAAGAATCGATATTCTAATCGCTGATATACCTGAGTTTTATGGTTTAATTTTGAGTAGGGATTGGTCTGAAAAGCTCCATGGATATATTTCTACCGATTGGTCTCATATGTGGCTTCCCTATAGGGGAAAGCCAAATCAAATAAAAATTAATCGGGAGAAACACATGACCCATACTGTTACAGAATTTGAACAAGAGAATCAACCAATTGCATTTAATAATAACATATTGGGAAATTATTTTTCTGAATCATTCTTCGGCAATTATATTGCCCAACCATCTCCGTTCTTAGTAAACACTTTTACATCACAAATTGAAAAATTTTCACAAACTGACAGTTCAAGATGTGTTAATGTTACTGAGAATTCTGTAAATAAAATTGTTAATACTTCTTTATTTTGGTCTTTATATTTTGATGGCTCCAAATCTAACGAAGGTTCGGGAGCAGGGTGTATCTTGGTTAGCCCGCAAGGAGAAAAAACAATGTTGTCCTGTAGGTTAGAATTTGAATGCACAAACAACACAGCCGAGTATGAAGCCTTAGTCCAAGGTCTGTATAAAGCGATTGGCCTTAAAGTGCAATATTTGAAAGTATTCGGCGATTCTGAAATTATTGTCAAACAGGTGAGAAATACAATTCATTGTCTTTCAAATCACCTTAAACATTATCAGTCGTTGGTACATGAACTCACCACGCACTTTTCTGCATTCAATATTTCTTCTATCCCTAGGTCTCAAAATTCAGCAGCAGATTTGCTAGCCAATGTTGCTTCCAAACTCATACCCTCCGAAGATTATAGCCCAGATAGATTTTCAGTAGAGTTTATTTTTAGGCCATCAATTCCTGACAATGTCACTAATTGGAGAGTATTTAATCACGATGAAGACATTTTACAATTTTTGACTTCAGAAAAGTCCTATGATGACCAGATCATTGATGAAAGCAAACATGACCTTCAAATGAGAGGTAAATCCGAGGAAAATTCAATTCCAAAGCCTGTGGTGAAGCTTGAGGATCTTTATGATATTAAAGACAGATTTAAACCTGTGACCAATCCAAAGCTCCAAAGCTCTACTTTTAAGGTTTGAATTGATAAACCTTGGCACTGAACAAAATCCTCAAAACGTTAATCTAGGATTAGGACTTTCTGTAGAAGAAAAGGAAGCATTCATTAAACTCTTAAAGAAACATAAACATGTTTTTGCTTGGAAATATGACAATTTAAAGACATATGATACAACTATTATCCAGCATACCATTCCAATGCTTCCCGATCAGAAACCAGTTCAGCAGAAATTAAGGAAAATACATCCGAACTTAGAAAGTCAAATAAAATCAGAACTCAATAAACTCTTGAAAGCTAAAATTATTTTTCCCATTCGACACTCAAACTGGGTCTCTAATATGGTCCCTGTCAGAAAGAAAAATGGCGACATTAGGATTTGTATAGATTTCAGAAATCTGAATAAAGCAAGCCTTAAAGATAACTTCCCATTACCTACTATGGAGCAGATACTCCAATCAGTAGCAGGCTATGAATTAATGTCCTTTTTAGACGGTTTTTCAGGATATAACCAAGTTTTGGTTCATCCTGATGACAGACTTAAAACCACATTCAGAACAAAATGGGGAACCTATGCTTATCAGAAAATGCCTTTCGGACTTATTAATGCAGGAGCCACAGTCCAAAGAGCGATGGATATCGCTTTCAAAGGATTGATTAATAAAACAGTAGTTGTCTACCTAGACGATATTACTGTATTTTCTAGAAAGAGATCCAATCATTTGTATGACTTAAAACAAATTTTTCAACGCTGCAAAAGGTACGGTATCTCACTCAATCCTAAAAAATCCTTCTTCGCTCTTGATCAAGGAAAGCTCCTGGGTTTTATTGTTTCCAAAGATGATATTTATATTGATCCTGACAGGATTAAAGAAATTTCTGAAATCCCATTTCCTCATAACAAAAAATCCATGCAGTCTTTTTTAGGTCAGATCAACTTTGTCAAAAGATTTGTTCCTGATTTTTCTCAGATCATTTTACCATTACAAAGCATGATTAAGAAAAATTCAGTGTTTAAATGGGGATCTGTGGAAAAGGAAGCATTTGATTTAATCAAACAGTCAATAATCAATGCCCCCGCTTTAAACACTCCCAATTTTTCTAATCATTTCACATTGTATACTATCGCATCCGATTCATCTTATGCAGCAGTACTCACTCAGATTAATGATCATGACCTGGAAGCACCGATTTCATTTTCAGTTCAAATTTCCAGGGTCCAAAACTAAATTATTCCGAAGTTGAAAAACAAGCCTTTGCTGTGTATAAAGCCATTAAACACTATAGGCCCTTCCTTTTAAAAGCTCATACAAAGGTTATAGTTCCTTTTTCTGCAGTAAGACAATTACTGATCCAAAGGGAATTAGGTGAGAAAAGGGCGAATTGGGTTACAACACTTCAAGAGTATGACTTGGAAATCAAGCCAGCAAAGATTGTGAGGGGTCAAGGTTTTTGCAGGTTGTTAGCAGGAGCATCCAACATTCCAGAATCAGGTGATACAGAACATATAGAAGAAATCAATCAGATAAGTATTACCAATTATGAATATCAATATGCAGATTTAATATTTTATTTGAAAAATGGATATGCACCTCCTAATCTTTCTTATAAAAACAAACGGGCCATTAGATTAAAAGCAAAAAACTTCATAATCATTAATGATGTACTTTTTAGACAAAATTATGATTCAGTTTTATTAAGATGCCTAGAAAAACCTGAAGCACAAAAGGTTTTGCAGGAGCTACATGATGGACCAGCTGGAGGACATTTTGGAGCTGACACAACAGCTCATAAGATCATTCATGCTGGGTATTATTGGCCCACTTTATTCAAAGATACTCACGAATATGTAAGGAAATGCCAAAGTTGTCAAACCGCCAGTGGAAGACAAAGAAAATCAGCTTTCCCTTTGCAACCAGTCAAT